>CAUYSK010067960.1:0-33733 GCA_963575035.1 Avahi laniger | reverse complement strand
CAAAGTCTCAGGTTACACAGATCAATGCACAAAAATCAGTAGCATTCCTATACACCAATAAATGTTAAGGTGAGAGTCAAGTCAAAGACTCAATACCATTCACAATAGCTACAAATAAAATAAAACACCTAGGAACATACTTTACCAAGGAGGTAAAATATCTCTACAAAGAGAACTATGGAACACTTAGGAAAGAAATTGCTGATGATACAAACAAATGGAAAAACATATCATGCTCATGGATTGGTAGAATCAACATTGTTAAAATGTTCATACTTTCCAAAGTGATTTACAGATTCAATGCAATCCCTGTCAAAATACTAACATCATATTTCACAGGTCTAGAAAAAATAAATTCTACTCTTCATTTGGAACCAGAAAGGAGATCGAGTAGCCAAAGGATTCTTAAGAAAAAGGAACAAATCTGGAGGTATCACATTATCAGATTTCAACCTATACTACAAGGCTATAGTAACCAAAACAGCATGGTATTGGCACAAAAGTAGAGACATAGACCAATGGAACAGAACAGAAAACCCAGGCATAAAACCATCCACATACAGCCAACTGATCTTTGACAAAGCATACAACAATATACCCTGGGCAAAAGAAGCCCTATTCAATAAATGATGCTGGGAAAATTGGATAACTACATGTCGAGGAGTGAAACAGGATCCATATCTCTCACCACTCACAAAAATTAATTCAAGATAAATAAAAAACTTAATTGTAAGGCATGAAATCATAAGAACTCTCAAAGAAAGTGCCAGAAAAACTCCTCTAGATATCAGCATAGGCAAAGAATTTATGAAGACCCCAATGGCAATCACAGCAACAGCAAAAATACATAAATGGGACTTGATTAAATTTAAAAGCTGCTGCTCATCCAAGGAAATAATCAACAGAGCAAATAGACAATCTACAGGATGAGAGAAAATATTCACAAGCTGTACATCCAATAAAGGACTAATGACCAGAATTTACAAAGAACTCAAGCAAATCAGCAAGAAAAAAAAAATCAAACAAACCCATTAATAAGTGGGCAAAAATTGTGAACAGAAGCTTTTCAAAAGATAAACAAATAGCCAATAAAAATTTGAAAAAATGCTCAATGTCACTAATTATCAGGAAAATGCAAATTAAACCCACAATGAGATATCACCTTACCCTAGTTAGAATGGCTTTTATTAAAAAGTACAAATACAATAGATGCTGGTGTGGATGCAGAGAGAAGGAAATGCTTGTACACTTTTGATGGGACTGCAAATTAGTACAATCTCTATGGAAAACAGTATGAAGATTACTCAAAGAACTAAAAGTAGACCTCCCATTCGATCTAGCAATCCTACTACTAGGTATTTATCCAAAAGAAAAAGAATCATTTTATCAAAAAGATAATTGCATTAAAATGTTTATTGCAGCACAATTCACAGTTGCAAAGATGTTGAATCAACCCAAATGTCCTTCAATTCATGAGTGGATTAATAAAATGTGGTATATGTATACCATGGAATATTACTCAGTCACGAAGAAGGATGACTTAATGCCTTTTGCAACAATGTGGATGGAACTGGAGACCATTATCCTAAGTGAAGTATCTAAAGAATGGAAAAACAAACACCACATGCACTCACTATTAAATTGGAACTAACCAATGAGCACACATGTGCATAGAGGGAAGTATAACTCAATAGAAATCAATCAGGGGGAAGGGGGAAGGAGGGAATGGGTGAAAACCTACTTGATGGGTACAGTGAATACTATTTGGGTGACAGACACACTTATAACCCTGACTCAAGCATTACAAAAGAGATCCTTGTAACCAAAAACATTTGAACCACCAAAATATTTTGAAATAAAAAATAAAATAAAACAAAAAGAGAGAGAGAAAGAAAATGTAATATATATATCTGAATAATTTTAAAATATTGATTCCATGTTGAAATTATAATATCTTGGATATATTTGGTTAAATATAATATGTTATTAAATTAATTTCCCTTTTATTTTTTCTTTGTTTTAATGTGGCTGATAGAAATTTTAAAATTATTACACATATGTGGTGGCTTAGTGGCTCACATTAAATTTCTATTGGACAGTACTGTTCTAGAGCAGAATTTCTCAATTTCAGCAGTATAAACATTTTGAGCCAGATAATTCTTTGTTGTGGGGTTGTCTTGTGCAGTGTAGGATGTTTAGCAGCATCTCTGGCCTCTATTCACTAAATGGAAGTAAGTCCCATGCCCTTAGCTGTGAGAACCAAAAATATCTCCAGACACCTCCAAAATTTCCCCTGGTTGAGAAACATTTCTGAGAGTGTAAAATAGTGCTTGGAAATACTTTGATACATCCTAAAGTATTTTTCATGGGATTACAGCTAATTTTACCCAATAGATCACGTGTAATTTATGTGACCTATTTTTACGCTTACTTGGGTGCGTAATATATAGTGTTCTGTGCATAGTGAAAGGTAAATAATTGCTCTTTACCTTTTCAACCTTTTCCAGTCCCAATTTTCATCACCTCCAACTTTCCTAGTTAGTTCACAAGGTAGAAGGGGCTGTTGGTCACTCATTAGTCTTTTCAAATCTTGGCATTTAGCAATCCCTGTCAACAGTGTTGTTTTTCTATACATGAGCAGTGCTGTATAATCACACCAGACTTATTGCAGGGACTAAGTCTGTATAACTGTCAGTATGTTAAATGTCTGGAGAAATGTTGAAGAACAGCCGGGACCCCTGCCCTGCAAGAGCCCAAAGATGCTATAATAGATGCTCACTAATTTTAGAAGAAATGATTTTCATTTTGGTCACAGCTGTTGGCATTCCAAGGGGCTCTCATTCTGTCTGTTGAAATGAGGAGGTTCTGTTAGAGATTTGGTTCTGTCTGAGGATTTGATGACATCATTCAGAAAATTAGTAGGCTGTCAGTGAATATATTTTATGTATAGTGAATAACTATTTAAAATTGGTTTATAAGGATGAGGATAGGATTCTAAAAGCTAACTGGGAGGTTGGTCCTTAGAGGAAAATGCCTCGTTTATGAGAACACTTTCCTAAATTGAAGTGGAGAGATTGCTTTTCTGGAGAATATCCAATGTCACTGGCCACCTATATATAGGAATATGCTGAGGGCCACAGCAAGATTTGCTGGCCCCATAAATGTATCTCCAACCTTCTCTTTTCCTCCTCAAATTTCAAGTATTTGAATAACTTGCTAGCAATTTATACAGTTAGCTACAGTGGTGGCATTGTCTTTTGAATGCCACTGTTGTGATAAACTGTGCATAAGAAAGGGCCCCCATCTGCTGCCACAAACTTGGTAGATTTCGCATAGATTTTTGCAGGGGCCCAAGCACTGCAAATTGTCCCATAATGGACAGTGGGTCAATTTCTAGCTTGCATTCCAGCTTACCTCCAGGTATGTTTGGAAGCTAATGGGGCTGTGATCACTGCCTGCTTGTTTATCATCATCAAGTCTGTGGGTAACTGTGGTTGAACTCAGTTCAATTTAACCCGATTTCAAAAAGAGCAATTTTCTACTCCCCCAAAGGCTAGATTCTTTGGCTTTCTAGACCTTTCTTCTAAAATATATGCTAGTTCCCTTTCTGTTAACTTTCAAGGGGGGCTTCTTAGACCAATATTCATTTCCAGGGCTTTAAGTGTAGCTATTTCACTATTGTTCTCTAATGTACACTTTGTTACCTTGTGGATAAAAATATCCAGAGAAACACCACCTAGAGTACAATCATTTGACTTGGAACTTAAAGGTTGGAGAGTTTCAAACTTGGGTCACATCTACCAGTTGTTCTTTTGATTATGAAATTAAATAATCAGTGTACCTATTTCTGTCAATAGAATATAAGTGCAGTAAGGAAAGGAAAGATGTATTTAAGAAATTTAACATGTTAAAAAATGTTTAAAATAAAAATTTTAATATACTATAATGCAGTAAGATTTTTATGGTATTACAAAAGGAGAAAATTGATGGAGGGAAATCATACTCATTACAGATTCAAAAATTCCACTTCCTAGACTTGATTATAAAGCATGTTGCCATCACTAATTCCTGGATTTCAACAAGTATAGAAAGCACAATAGCAAGTCCTGTCTGCTTGCCTCCATCATTAGAGATGCTTGAATTTACCTCCTGACTTTGTATGTCCTAAATAAATCTTGGAAATGAAGTTCTAACTTTAGCAACCCCCTCCCCCAAAACAACTTCACTCATAGCAAGTCCTACCAACAAAAAATTACTATCCTCATTGCTTTTTTTAGCTACATGAATAAAGTAGTTTAGAAACGATTATTGGAAAACAGTGAGACTGGAAAATTTAATCAAGTAAGTTTAGTGTCAGGCAGTCTGCAAATTGGCTATGGTCTAAACTTGGCCATAAATCCAATGCATTTGGAAGTCACTTTACTTGGCTACCTAAAGTGCTATTTTGTGTAATTTGAATGCTTGGCCAATATTAATCTGCAACTGCCAATATGAGTTTAAATAATAGGGTTACACCAAAGTTTCAGGGGCCACAATGTGTTATTTCACTCTCATTTTTAGTAAATTATAGAGTATTTTTCTTGAGGCAAGCAAATAGATAAGCAATAATAGAAATACTGTAACCCACCCTATTTTGACTATGTAAATTCTACCATTTTTTCTTGGTCCTTCTCACATTTCACAAAATTGTTTATTTATCAAAAACATTGCTTTCTCCAAGAAGAATTTATTTATCAAATGAGCCTACCAAGTACAAAGCACACTCAGGGTTTTGGAACTCTGATTGCCTGAGCCAGTTGTTTTGCCTTAAATTCTTTTGCGTTGCTTTGCTTTATGTTGCAATGAACCATTCATATATCTAAAATCTTATTTTCACTCCACTCCATGGCTAACAGATTATAAAGCTCCAGGAGATTAATGTCCAGTAGCATTTAGAGAATTCATATTCCCTATGTTGCTACAAAGATCATTCTAAACACATAGCTAACCTAATTATATTGAATTCCCAATATTTAATTTCATAAAGATAGGGTTTTTTGTTGATTTTGTTCCATTAATATCTTTGATGCCTATAACAGTACCTGGCATATTATAAGTGTTCAGTAAATACTGTTTTTTTAATGAAGGAATGAATGAACCCACAGTGTTAATTTATACTAGCTAGATCTTTCTTAAAAATGCAGAGAATAGTTTATTCTGGCACTATTGTATAGTTTTGGGAATTATTCGTTCCTTTTCAGCATGTGGATTTGGTTGTTTTTTTTAAATCAATATTATATAAATTACTTAAGAGACCCCCATGTTTATTTTTGCATTAGTGTAGACATGGCCTTAGAATCCTCACACCAAAGAGCATTGCAATCAAGGAAAGAGTAAGAAAACATTCCACCACAGGAGGCAAACAATGAGCACTGTCCCAGGCAGAGAGTTGGGAAAAAGGAGCTGGGCACCAGCTTTAATTAAAAAGAATCCTATTTTTCTTAACATGAGAATGGGAGATAATTCTCACCTTAAGTTTTACTGGGAGAAAGAAAGCTGTTTTGGATATTTTCTCTCTCTTTCTCTCTCATCAAGACAGGGCCAAGGATTGAACTTGTTCACTGATTGCAGGGATGCCTTTTAAGCATATATGTATATATATATATATATGTCTTTGTTCATACCACCCATTATATAATTATAGCTAGATTTATTTATTTATTTATTTTTTGAAACAGAGTCTCGCTTTGCTGCCGGGGCTAGAGTGAGTGCCGTGGTGTCCGCCTAGCTCACAGCAACCTCAAACTCCTGGGCTCAAGCAATTCTTCTGCCTCAGCCTCCGGAGTAGCTGGGACTACAGGCATGCGCCACCATGCCCAGCTAATTTTTTCTATATATTTTTGGTTGTCCGATTGATTTCTTTCTATTTTTAGTAGAGACGGGGTCTTGCTCTTTCTCAGGCTGGTTTCGAACTCCTGAGCTCAAACAATCCTCCCGCCTCAGCCTCCCAGAGTGCTAGGATTACAGGCGTGAGCCACCGCGCCTGGCCTAGCTAGATTTATTGAGCTCTTACTATGTACCGGCCATCTTGACCAGGCAAATGGAAAGAAGCTGCATTTAATCTTTAAAACAATTTGTAAAGTTGGTACTATTTTTTATCACCTCTGTTTTACAGATGAGGAAACTGAGGCTCAGAGGAAGTGGGATTTAAACCCAGGAGGTACGACTCCATAGCGTGGTGGTCTTTTAATGCTAGGATAAACTGCCACTCAAAAATTCTATGATTCAGTTTTGATCTATCATTTTAGTCGATCTCCCAATTGCTTTGATCTTCTTTTCCTCACAGCAAGGACTGTGAAACCAGCTTGGAGAAGTGGTTTTCCAGAAACATTTAGTGAAGACTGGGGGAGCTGTTTGCTTTTGCCTTGGAGAATAGAATCTGCCACCCGTGATTAACTTGAGTGCTCTCCTGGAAGATGAGCTTTGACCTGGGGATATTCCAAGGGAAAGTTCATTGCGGCTCTAGCTCCAGAGTAGTGTGAATATCCTGCCAAAGCTCTCAGTGAGCTGGACTCAGAAACATCTTCTCTTTGACATTGGAATCAGACAGGTAGGAATTGGCCGAGTAGGTCTGTGCTCAGTGGCCTTCTCCAATCTGGGCCCCTGCCAGTGAGGACCTGAGACAGTTTCAGGTTAAATTCGTATATTGATTTCAGATTTCCACGTCTGGCACTGTAGTTGCACTATATACACATCTTTCCCACATTCACTGATGGGCAAGGTTGCTGTCTTGAAAGGCGAGGTGCATGCTCTTCTATTCTGCCTCTGCCCTTGTATCTCTGAGGGAGTGAGTTAAGCCAACGTCTTTTGTAGAGATTCAACTTTTCTCGCCAGACGGCTGTCTGAACCTCCTGGTTCTCAGATTTTCATTTGTGCTGGGAAGTAGGACACCCTATTTAGGCCTGGTAAGGTAGATCCCTGAGTCTAAGACTGAAGATTCTTTCTTGGCACCTAAGGCCCTTGATTGACGTTTAGTGGCATGAGGTTCATCGAGTGTACGATTCCTCAGGTGAGTGCAGGGAAGAGGGAGGTTGGTAGAATGGGATTTGGATATGTTCTTGATTCCTGATTATCATACTACCTAAACTGCATCAAACTTATCTTAACCTCAGTCAAATATTGTCAAAATTTATAATGTTATTATGGACACTTCAGGGTTAATGACATATAGATAGTTTCTGTATTAACACATATTGATAAGAAACAGTGCGAGTTATGTAATCTCATGAGGGCAGTTAGTCAA
This sequence comes from Avahi laniger, assembly GCA_963575035.1. NCBI lineage: Eukaryota > Metazoa > Chordata > Mammalia > Primates > Indriidae > Avahi > Avahi laniger. Next base: position 26,451 of record CAUYSK010067960.1, on the reverse strand, counting down.
GCACAGACTGTAAATAAAATAGGTTTTTGGAGGATGGATTTATATCAACAGAATTCATTTGTTGTTTAGTCCAAGAGTATTTCCCCTCCCTTCCTGAAGTTCTGTTTATAGAAATACAAAAGTTCCTGTATAAGATGCTTTCACGGTTGCATTGATTATGGAATATGATTAGGTGGAAAGAGAACAGAAAACCTGGGTTCTTTCATCAACTTATTTTGTGCATTAGAAACAATGGGCAGCATCCTTGACCTTCAGTGTCCCGGCTGCAGAGAGGAGGAAACAGCTATGTTTTTTACACTGCTTTTCCCGCTCAGTGCTCTCTGTTCCACTTGCCCCTGTTTGAAGGGGAGCACATCTCAGACTGACATATGCTTGCTGCAAAAAAGATTGGATTTCAGGAACAAATTCTTTATCACTCCTAATATTCTCTTGTCCCTCCTCCTCCTTTTTCCGTTCAGGTAGCATGTGCATGGCACAGTAAGGAAGCTATGGTTCAAGAGTAAGGTCCTCAGTTTTGTGGGCATCATTTCTCATTTTCTTCCTCTGGTCAGCTAAAGGTCAGTGCCATCAGTTTATCACACTTCCCTCTTCCATTCCCAGCCTCCCCCTTAATTAAAGTTTCAGTGATATGCTAGTTTATTGTCAAAAATCCCAGAAATGGCTCAGCATTAGATCGCACACTCTGTAGGGGTGACAATGGCTGGTCCGGAGGCCCGTTTCCAGGGCCAAGCAGTCGTGATGTGCAGCAGGGATTCCCGGTGCAAGGCCCAAAGGCAACGTGGAAGGAAAATGCTAAGTGGATGCTCGATTCAAGACCTAGGACTCTCTCCGGAAATAAGAACATGTGGCTGGCTTTAACTAGGTGTGTGCTACTGAGGTTTGTGGGGAGCCCTTTGGTGAAATGCTGGACACTTAAAGAGACTGAACCTGTATACCCTGACTCCTTCCTCTCTCCTTCTGTGTAAAAATAGTCTTGAGACCTGGCAGTAATCTCAGCCAGTCCTCATTTGTCCTTTCTCTCATTCTATGAGCTATTGTTTATACTGTATAATTTTTTAAAAAAAAGATCTTGTAAACAGAGTGCCTAATGAAGTTTTATTTTAAAACTACCGCACAGACAACTTTATAGGAATTTGTATCCGCATTTAAACCTGGCCCAGCCTATCCTGCCGCCCTTCCCTCAGCAGAGATCCCCCTCCCCACCTTCTGTTAACCCAGTGGGAGAAGAAAGCTCCCGGCATGTTTCCCGGCTGCGTAGCACGCAAATACAGTTAGCATTTCCCATTTTGGTAAAGCTGGAATTCTGATGTATTTCTCAGTTAGAAACAAGCTAGCAAATCAAAACATCTAGATTTTTATTTTTCTTCACGAGGTGTTGAAATGAGAGGTATTTTTCAAATCCCCACAAAATAGACTGTTCCATCCCCATTAGATTTTAAATTCTGAGGAGGAAGCAATCATGATTTCTGGTTTGTCGAGTGGGCTGTCTGTGGTCACATGATGACTTCAGCTCAAGGTTAATGTTCCACGTGGTGACATCAGTCAATAATCATAAGCACATCTGGCTCCACCCTCAAGCACCTAAGTCCTCTGGAGGTTTGGGTGAACCTCTGGCAGTTGAAAACACATAAAAGTGAGAAAGCTCTTGAGAGTCTCTAGACTGCCAAATATTTACCATGTGTCTTTCTGGATATGGTGCTGGGCTTGTTGCAAAGTAAACAGCTCAAGGCCAAGCTTGTACTAACCTCATGGAGTGGAACATTTTCCTGGTGATGCAGTTCACTTCAACAAAGATTTATTGAGCTACACAGGCTGTTTGCTATGGAAAATATGAAAGAAGTACAGCAATTAAAGCCATGATCACAGCCCTTGAGCAAATTTTGGTTTTCTTAAGAAGACAAGATTTAGTGATGGAAAGTACAATATTTAATTAATTTTGAGGTACAGATACCTCTTGACTTCCTAACATTCTTCCCATCATGGTACACATAAAAATACAATTTAGTTACCATGCAGATAAATTTGGAAGTAATTAGGATTTATCCCTATATGGAATTAAGTTAAAAAACATTAAACATTTTGGTAGGGCACAATGGATCACACTTGTAATCCCAGAACTTTGGGAGGCCAATGTGGGAGAATCACTTGGAGCCAGGAGTTTGAGACCAGCCTGGAAAACATAGTGAGACTCCGTCTCTACAAGGATCAAAAGAAAAATTAGCTGTTATGTGGTGGCTACTTGGGAGGCTGAGGTGGGAGGCTCACCCAGCAGCCATTGAGCCCAGGAGTTCGATGTTGCAGTGAGCTATGATCACACCACTGCGCTCCAGCCTGGGAGACAGAGTGAGACCTCGCCTCTAAAAAAAAAGAAAAAAAAGAAAAGAAAATTAAGCATTTTATATTCCATAATGACAAGAAAACTGTAACACAAAGTATTACAGCATATATTAAATAGTGAGTTTGTGAAAAAATTTCCAAAAAATCTTTTCAAGTATTTTATGAAGAAATTTGAAATTGCTTTTATTAACATAATGTTTTTTATATTTATGCTTGAAATGACTACATGCAATTCCCCATCAACATTTCAATGATGATCTCTTCAAAGTCTTCAGAACTACCATTAGTGAGAAACCTTGTTCAAACATGTATGCAATACAAAATGTAAAACAAATTTTAACATGATTGAAAACTTTACAGATTGAAATGATAATGAATTATAAATTAGTTTAAAGACTAACAGTTCTTTCTTTCCTTTTACTGACAAATGTAATGTATTGTTTTTAAAATAGTGATGAAACTCTAATTTGTAAAATTTACATGATTTTTTTTCTCATTAGGTAAAATTCATATAACATATAGTTAATCATTTTAAAGTGTACAATTCACGGACATTTTCGTACATTCACAATGCTGTGCAACCACTGCCTCTCTTTAGGTTCAAAATATTTTTATCATCCCTGAATAACATCTCATACCCATTAACACTCACTCCCCATTCCCCTTCCCCCCATCCACTAACAACCGCAAATCTGCTTTCTGTCTCCATGAATTTGTCTATTCCGGGTATTTCATATAAAGAAAATCATATGATGTGTGACCTTTTATATCTGCCTTCTTTCATCTAAACGTAATTTTTGAGGTTTATCAAAGTTATATAATAGCATCTATTAGCACTTCATTCCTTTATATGGCCAAATAATAATCTCACCAACACTTATTTTCTGTTTTTTTTTTTTTTTCAGTAGCCATCCTAGGGTGTGAAGTGGTGTCTCATTGTGGTTTTAATTTATATTTCCTTAATGACTAATGATGTTGAACCACTTTTCATGTATTTGGTCATTTGTATATCTTCTTTGGAGAAATGTCTGTTAAAATCTTTTGCCTATTTTTAAATTGAGTTGTTTGGGTTTTTATGGTTGTTGAGTTGTAAGAGTTATTTATATATTCTGGATACCCTTATCAATATATGATTTGCAAATATTTCTCCCATTCTATAGATATTTTCATTTTCTTGATAATATCCTTTGATGTACAGAAATTTAATTTTTGTGAAGTCTAATTTATCTACTTTTTCTTCATTGCTCATACTTTTGATGTCAAATCTGAGAATCCATTACCAAATCCAAGGTCATGAAGATTTAATATTATGCTTTATTTTTAGTGGCGTTATAGTTTTAGTGCTTATATTTAGGTCACTGAGCCATTTTGAATTAGCTTTTGTATATGGAGTGAGGCAGGGGTCCAACTCCATTCTGTTGCATGTGTTCATTCAGTTGTCCAAACATCATCTGTTGAAGAGACTATTTTTCCCCATTGGATGGTCTTGAAACCCTTGTCAAAGATCAATTGGCCACAGACACTTGAGTTTATTTCTAGATTCTCAATTATTTTTCATTATTTTATATCCAACCTTATGTAAGTATCACACTGTCTTATTTTTGAAATTGGGCAGTGTGCATCCTTCAACTTTGTTTTTCCTTTTAATATTGTTTTGGTTGATTAGGGCCCTTACCAATTCAATACATTTTGAGTATTGAACTTCCATTTCTACAAAAAAGGCCACTGGAATTTTTTATATGAATCGCATTCAATCTGTAGATTGCTTTGAAAAGTATTACCATTCTAGCAATATCAGTTCTTTCAATCCATTAATACAGGATATTTTTTCATTTATTTAGGGCTTCTTTAATTTGTTTCAGCAATGTTTTATAGTTTTCAGTATACACATCTTTCACTTTCTTGATTAAATTTATTTTTAGGCAGTTTATTCTTTTGGATACTGTTGTAAATGAAATTGTTTTCTTAATTTCTTTTTTGGATTACTCATTGCTAGTTTTTAGAAGCAGACTGGTTTTATGTACTGATCTTCTACACTGCAACTTTGCTGAATTTATAAGCCCTACTAGTTTTTTTAAATGGATCTTTGGGATATTCTATATATAGAAACACACCATCTGCAAATACAAATAGTTTTATCTCTTTCTTTCCAGTTTGGATGCCTTTTATTTCTTTTTCTTGCATACTTGTTCTGGCAAGGGCTTCTAGTACAATGTTGAATAGCAGTGGTGAAAGCAAAGATCCTTGTCTTGTTCTTGGTCTTTGGGGAAAAGCTTTCAGTTTTTCACCATTAAGTATGATGTTAGCTGTTGATTTTGCATAAATGTTGAGGTTTTCATCATGTTGAGGAAGTTCCATTCTATATCTCATTTGCTGAGTGTATTTTATTATGAAAAGGTGTTTATATGTGTCAAATGCTTTTTCTTCAGAAGTGAGAGGATCATGTGTTTTTTTTTTTTTACTTTTGTCCAATTAATGTGGTATATTAAACTGATTGTTTTCTTATGTTGAATTGCCTCTTGCATTTTTCAGTGAAATCTCACTTGATCACTCTTAATGTGCTGTTGGATTCAGTGTGCTAGAATTTTGTTGAGGATTTTTTCATTAACATTCACAAAGGATATTGATCTGTAGTTTTCTTGTGGTATCTTTGTCTAGCTTTGGTATCAGGGTAATGCTGACCTCATAGAATGTGTTAGGAAGTATTTCTTTTTGTGTATTTTGGAAGAGTTGAGTAGGATTGGTATTAATTTTTCTTTAAATGTTTGCTAGAATTCATCAGTGAAGCTATTTGATCTCAGAATTTGTTTTGTTGAAAGGTTTTCTTTACATTTCTTAAATTTTTTTAAGTTGACAAATAAAAATTGTATATATTTATGGTGTACAATGTGATGTTTTGAAATATGTATACTTTGTGAAATGCCTGAATAAAGCTAATTAATATATTCATGACCTCACATGCTTATCATTTTTGTGGTGAGAACCTTGAAATCTACTCAGTGATTTTCAAGTATATAATATACTGTTATTAACTATAGTCACCATGTTGTACAGTATATCTCTTGAACTTATTTCTCCTATCTAACTGAAATTTTGTATCCTTTGATCAATATCCTCCCAATCCTCCCTCTCCGCAGCCAAACCACAATTCTACTCTCTGTTTTTGTAAGTTTGACTTTTTTAGATTCCACTAATCAATGAGATTATGCAATCTTTCTATGCCTAGCTTTTTTCACTTAAAATAATGTCTTCCAGGTTCATCAGTGTGGCAAATGACAGTATTTCCTTTATTTAAAAGAGCTGGAACGCATTCTACTAAGTGAGGTATCCCAAGAATGGAAAAATAAGCACCACGTGTACTCACCATCAAATTGGTATTAACTGATCAACACATAAGTGCACATAGAAGAATAACATCTATTGGTTGTTGGACAGGGGGAAGGGGGGAGGGGGGAGGGGGTGGAGGGAGAGGGAACGGGTATATACATACATACACAAGGAGTGCAATGCACACCACCTGAAAGATGGACATATTTGAAACTTGGACTTGTGGGGGAGGGAGGGCAAGGGCAACATACGTAACCTAAATATCTGTACCCACATAATATGCTGGAAAAAAAAAGTCTAAGTAGCATTCCATTGTGCATGTGTTCCACATTTTTTAAATCCATTCATCCGTTAATGGACAGTTAGGTTGATTTCATATCTTGGCTATTGTGACTAGTGCTGCAATCAACATGGGAGTGTAGATATCTCATAAACGTATTGATTTCATTTACTTTCATTTACTTTTATACCCAGCAGTGGGATTGCTGGATCATTCTATTTTTAATTTTTTGAGGAAATCTCCTTATTGTTTCCATAATGGCTATATTAATTTACATTTCCAGCAACAGTGTGCAAGGGTTGCCATTTCTCTACATTCTTGCTGATACTTGTTATCTTTTGTCTTTTTTTTAAAAATATATAATTGCCATTCTAACAAGTGTGAGGTGGTATCTCATTTTGGTTTTTCATTTGCATTTCCCTGATGATTAGGGATGTTAAGCATTTTTTCAGATATCTTTCATCCATTTGTATGTATGTCTTCTTTTGGGAAATGTCTATTCAGGTCCCTTGCCCATTCTAAACTAAGGTTATTTGTTTTCTTGCTGTTGAGTTGAGTTCTTTATATACTTGGATGCTAACCCTTTCTCAGTTACAGGGCTTACAAACATCTTCTCTCATTCCATAGGTTGTCTTTTCACTCACTGATTGTTTCCTTTGATTCGTAGAAGGTTTTTGGTTTGATGTAATCCCATTTGTCTATTTCTACTTTTGTTGCCTGTGCTTTTGGGGTCATATACAAAACACCATTGCCCAGACCAATGTAGTGGAGCCTTTTCCCTAGGAAGGATTTCAATTGATGAATTTATCTCTTTACTTCTTATGGGTCTATTGAGATTTTCTGTTTCTTCTTGACTCAGATTTGGTAATTTCTGTCTTTCTAGGAATTTGTCCATTTCATCTAGATTATCCAATTTATTGCTGTACAATTGTTCACAGTATTCTCTTACAACCTTTTCTATTCCTGTAAGATCAGTAGTAAAGTACCCAGTTTCATTTCTGAGTTTAGTTATTTGAGTCTTTTCTTTTTTCCTTAGTCAGCCTAGATAAAGTTTGTAAATTTAGTTGATTTTACCAAAGAACTAACAACAGTTGATCCTTGAAAAAAATAGTTTTAAATTGCATAAGTGCACTTATACACATTTTTTTTTGTTTCTGCCACACCTGAGACAGCAAGACCAACCCCTTCTCTTCCTCCTCCTTTTCAGCCTACTCAACATGAACATAGTGAAGATAAAGAACTTTATGATGATCCATTTTCAATTCATGAATAGTGAATATATTTTCTCTTCTTTATGATTTTCTTAATCACATTTTCTTTTCTCTAGCTTACTTTATTGTAAGAATACAGTATATAATACATATAACATGCAAAATACATGTTAATTGACAGTTTCTTATTGGAAGAACTTCTGGTCCACAGTAGGCTCTTAGTAGTTAAATTTGGGAGGAGTTAAATTTTTTTCTCCCCTAGATAATAAAGCTAAATGTGCATTTTCCACTGCATAAGGGGTCAGTACCCCAACTCCTGCATTGTTCAAGGGTCAGTTGTGTTGGTTTTATTGATTATCTCTATTGTTTTTCCATTTTCTATTTTGTTTATTTCTGCTATAATCTTTATTATTTCCTTCCTTCTGATAGCTTTGGGATTAGTTTGCTCTTTTTCTAATTCCTTAAGATGTAAAGGTTGGTTGTTGATTTATGATCTTTCTTTTTTATAAAATAGGCATTTACAACTATATATTTTCTTCTTATCACTGAGCTTTAGTGGCATCCTATAAATTTTGGTATGTTGTGTGTTTTTTTAACTTATCTCCAAGCATTTTATAATTTCCCTGGTGATTTTTTCTTTGATTCATTGATTATGTAAGAGTATACTGTTTAATTTCCACATAGTTGTGTATTTTCCAGTTTCCTTCAGTTGTTGGCTTCTATCTTCCATTGTGGTCAGAGAACATTTTTGTATGATTTTAACATTTTGAAATTCATTGATAAATGTTTTATAGCCTCCCAGCACATTGTCATCCTAGAGAATGTTCCATGTATTTTTGATAAGAATGTGCATGTTTTTTGTTGTTGTTGGGTTGTATGTATTATAAATATCTGTTAAGTCTAGTTGCTTTACAGTGTTGTCCAGGTCCTCTATTTTCTTATTGATCTTCTATAGATGTTTTATCCACTATTGAATGTGAGGTATTGAATCTCCAACTATTATTGTAGAACTGTCTCCTTCTCTCTTAATGCTGTCAATGTTTCCTTCACATATTTCGATGTTCTGTTGTTTGGTGCATATATGTTTATGATTATTATATATTCTTGATGAATTGACTTTTTATCAATATATAATATCATTCTTTTTCTCTTATAGTAATTTTTTCTTAAAATTTATTTTGTCTGGTATTAGTATAGCCACTCTAACTCTCTATTGGTTATTGATTGCATGGAATATATTTTTCTTCCTTTCACTTTCAACCCACCTGCTCTTTATCAGGTGTATAGGCTTATGTGTTACTTACCCATGAGGTGAAATCATATGTTCAGCTCATATAATGTTCAGCTTTAAAACAAAACCTTTATAGCTTTGGCTCCCAACCCCCAGGGCCACTGATCAGTAGCAGTCTTCAGCCTGTTAGAGACTGGGCCACAAAGCTTTGCCCCATGGCCTAGTCTGTGGAAAAATTGTCTTCCATGAACATTAGGAACTAATATTTTGCTGAGGATTTTTACGTGTGCTCATTAGGATTATTCTGTAGTTATCTTTGATTGTGGTGTCCTTTCTGGTTTTGATATCAGGGTAATGTTGGCCTCCTCGAATGAGTTAGGAAGAATTCCCTCCTCTTCAATTGTTTGAAATAGTTTGGGGAGAATTGATGTTAGCTCTTCTTTAAAAGTTTGGTAGAATTCATCAGTAAAGACATTCAGTCCTGGGCTTTTCTTTGTTGCAAGATTTTTTTTTTACTGATTGAATCTCATTGCTCATTATTGTTCTGTTCAGGTTTTCTATTTCTTCCTGATTCAATCTTGGTAGATTGCATGTGTCCAGGAATTCATCCATTTCCTCTAGGTTTTTCAGTTTGTTAGTGTATAGTTGTTCATAATGGTCTTTGATAACCTTTTGTATTTCTGTGGTGCCAGTTGTAATGTCTATTTTTCATTTCTGATTTTGTTTATTTGTGTCTTCTCTATTTTCCTTGGTTAGTGTAGCTAGTGGTTTATTGATTTTGTTTATATTTTTAAAAACCAACTTCCCCTTCCCTCCTCTCCTCTCCTCTTCTCTTTCTCTCTTTCTCTTTTTCTTTCTCTCGTTCTTTTCTCTCTCTCGCTCCGTCCCTTCCTCTCTCCCTCCCTCCTTCCTTCTTTCCTCCCCTTTCTCTTTCTTCCCTCACCCTCTTTCTTTCTTTTGTCCTGTGTCCACTGACTGCAACTCCAACTGACCAACAGGATCTATTAGCAAAGGTTAGAGGCACTGCAGTGAAAAGTCACGCAATTGCTAGAAGGCCTAAGTTTTGGGAGAGCTCCTGGCCACAGGAGGAAGTTCTGCTCCTTTTATTGCTTGTTTTAGGCAAATTGTTATGATCAGTGCAATGAATAGTTTTGGTTGGAGTAGGAAGCCAGGAAGAGTGTGTTTTAAATTAGAATCAGATGACTAAGGGCAAGTGAGTACAGACTTTTCACCCACTTTCTCCAGGGAAATGGAGCAGATTATACACATAAGTTTAGGGAAATACTATAAAAATAATTTTTTAGAAATTGATCACAGTTTGGTATTTGAACAAGATCACATGAAGGTTGCTGCTTAGAGAGCAGGAATGCAGTTAATTTTGATTCTCTTCAGAAGTGAATAGCTGCCATTCTGGTTTCTGTGTATTATTCCTGCTGTTGAATTCTCCCTCCATCTCCCTTGTACTGGATTTTGGGCTCTTTACCTGCTTAATCTCCTTTACCAAAGAGGACAGGTAGCTGGGGTTAGGGGGAGGGCAGGAGAGCAACCTCCATGTAGAGATTTTGTTTCCCCATTTTTAGTTCTGGCAGAAGGTTTGTGGTAAGGGAGATGATGCTTGTAACCATAAAATGTGGGTTGGGGGTGATCCATGCTGCTCTTCCTTTCTCTTCCCCCCTACCATATACCATCAGGAATTGGAACTCTCTTATGCTTTGGGAAGAAGCTGTTTGAAGATAGGTGGGTAGGAGAATGAGGACCACTTTCCTCTGTCTTTCTTCATGAGGACTCCTAAGTGTGCAGTGCTCTCTCTACTGAGTTGTTATCAGAGGACCTGCCATTTTCCTCTTTCAAAATTGCAGTTGAAAGAGCTGCAGGGAAAACACACTGCAGTTTGGAGAGCTGTTGTTGTTTAGTTGTAGAAGGGTAGCTGTTTTAGGGAATGAGAACAGTTTCCAACATTGCCTGATGCTGAACTTTGGCTCCTGAGTTATGAGTTACTACTTTGTCCCTGACCAGAGTTGTTTTTCTATTCTCATTTCTGACTATGAGAACTATTTTTATAAAAAAATAGAAATACATCTTCATCTCTAGGGGTATCAATAGATATATCTGAGTGACGTGAAGGTTTGTGAGCAGATTGATCATTGACTCACAACTTTGCAGATTATCTTTAAATATAATGATAATAGTGATGAAAGCAGCCATGATGATGAAGATAAGTTAAATCTACAGCCCAAATTCACCTATCCTTGGAGTCGCCCATTCATCGTAAGCCAGCATTATTGAAGAGGCTGTGGTGTAGGGGGCAGACAGCATGACTTGGCCACTAGCCATCTCTATGATCCTGGGTAAGTTATGTAACCATGCTAAACCTCAATTTTCTGGTCTGATAAATAGGGAATATAAGAGTGAGATCATCTATAGCCAACATTTGTCATTCTTTTTGGTTGTCCAATACGTGGACTTTCCCTCCTGTGTTTCAGGAATGCTCTCAGTCTATAGTGCCAGCTATTGTTTGCCCAGCCTCCCTTGCAATTAGGGTGCAAGCACTTGCCCCAGAAATGCAGGTCAGTAGGGACTTCTCCCAGGAAATAGTGGCCAAAGGACTGAGTTCCAGGGGCAGCAGTAGCAGCAGGGACATCAGTTCCAGTGGTGGCATTTGGTGTCCAGTATTAGAAGTGTTAGCACTACAGGTTTTCCTAGTCAATTCCCATAGCAGCAATGGTCACCTCATCAAAATGGTTCAGTTGTGTGATTTCAGGTGGAGCTCCTGCCTATATAGTCTCAAAAGTGGTTCTCCAGCCCTTCTTGTAATCCTATGAGCTGTCAGATATCCTTCTCAAATCAACCTAAATTGGTTTCTGTAGCTCATACTACAAGTCAAGGTTGACATGCTGTCTCTGAGAAGTGAATATTAAATAAGACAATACAAGGAAAGTGCTTGACATAGAGCATGACAGACACATAGTAGGTGCTTAAGGTGTACTATGTTAATAATAGATATAGTAATTGTAGTAAAAGTCGGCAGAGATTAGACTCTGAAAATGGCCCTAAGATGTTGTGAGCTGTCTAGTGAGTGATTTTGAAGGTAATTGCTGGGTGGAATCTATAAATGCAATCTTGGTTATCATAGAATTAACTGGACTTAGCCCCACTTCCTCATTTACAGATAGGAAAGGCTCAGGGTCTTGGAATGAATTATTTAATACCATCAGTTAGTGCATGATAGAATTGAGCTAGCATGTTTTCTCATTTCTGAGTCTTTTGTTCTTCATCCCATACACTGCCTCATGCTATTTCAATTTATGAATTTAAAAGACACACATGAATGATGTGGGTTAGGTTCTGCAAGGAACTGGAAAACAACTATGATAGTTGCTTCCATGATCATAGTTGAACGTGGTGAGGCAGAACATGCACATACCCAGAACAATCAGAGAGCAGAGTAAAAGAGCCCAGTACATGTTGGCCCTGTGGCTGCAAAACCACAGGATGGGGCAGTCACTGAGGGCTAAAGCCAAGAGAGGTCTCAGGGAAAGGTGAGAATTGAAGCTGATGTGTGAGATGACTTTCACCATCTAAATAAGGTGAGAGTTTCTTTCTTTTTTTTTTTAAAGTTTAAGGTAAAGCCAAATTTAGACATTACTTGTGGGTTTACATGTTTGTTTTTGAGAGGAAATCAGGGTAGAACTTTTAAAAATACCATGAAAATTATAGGATATGAATTATAATGGATAAATAAAAAAAGTTTTAAAATCTGTACTGCAAACTCTGAGAGGGCTGTTCTGTTGATTGTTTGTCTTAACCATCTTTGGAAATTTAAGCCACATCCGCAATAAGTTGAAAGTGTAATTGAAAATATCTTCATGGCATTTTTGTATCATTTGGTGGTTTTTAAGGCACATTTTTGTGCATGGCCTTTGACCATGGTGACAACAATGAGACATAGGTGGGGTAGACATTTTTAAAACATAAAGATGAGGAAACTGAAGCTCAGGAAGCTTAAATGGTTTGCTTACATCATAAAACAAGTTGGTTTGTTTAACAAAATTAAGTCCAGGTTTCTTGATTTCTAGTCTAAAATTCCATCTACTAAGAAAAATTTTTTAAAAAATCCATGTGTCAAAAAGCAACTTTGGAAGCATTGTATATTTTCATAGTAGCCCCTATTTTAGTTTGCTTCGCTTCCCATCTCAAAGCTGCTTTACCTGTGAACACAGAGGAATTTCTACACACACTGCCAGTTCCAGATTGTTTAAATGATTGCTGTAAAATGCAACTATTGGGTTTCTGACTGTTGACTGTCTCGGGGACACCAGGCTGCAGAGATGTCATGAACTGGATTTCACAGGGAGTCAAGACACAAGCTTGACATTCCTTCTGGAAAGTGTTGATGTAGCAGTGACAGTTTTTTGTTTTGTTTTGGTTTTTTAAAGATAGGTAATCCCACATATTCTAATCTGTTGAAAGGTGAAGACAGTTACTTTCTTCTTGGTAGCTGAAGGAGACAATGAGAAGAAGAATCTGAAACTTGACATCTCCAATCCATAGGAAAGAATGCCAAGAATCGTACCTCTGTTTTTTTTTAATTTCAAAAAGTTATCCCTCCCTCCGTCCCTCGCGTCCTTCCTTCCCTCGCCTCGTTTTCTTTCTCTTTGTCTTTTTCTTTTTTCACTCTTTTACTTGTAAGAGTCTCCTTAGTCAGAAACTATATCCTGTTATGAAATAGTTTATTAATCCAGATCTCATTTTATTTAAATTTTCAGCAGAGTTTAACACTGTATCCCTCTTCCCCACACACCTTCTTGAAACTCTGTTTTCTTCAGGCTTTAACTGTCTTCTGGTTTTCCAACTAATTTCCGTTCCCTTCTTCCTTAATTCCCTTTCAACCTATGCTTCTCTACATGGGCGTTATATGTTCGAATTCCCAACTGCTCATTCCTGGGGCCTGTCCTCTTCTTGCTCTATACTTCATCCTTAGGCAAGCTGTATGACTAGGCTTGAATTCCCATCCACATGGATGAGACTTGGAAATTAAATTTCCTAGTCCGGGTCTCTCCTTCGAATGCCAGGTCAAGTATGTCCTCATATATCATTGGGTCATCTCAAAAACATTTTAAGTTCAATATGAATAAGATGAATCCATCACATTCCCTCCACCAATCCTGGCTGTCATTGCTATTCCCATATCTTGGTGAATGTAGCAGCATCCTGCAGTTACAGCAACCCAGACATCATTCTCTTTCTCAAACTCTATCTCTAATCCATCAGCAGCCTCGACATTCCCCATATCCAGTGACTTCTTTCCATTTCTGCTGCCTCAACTGGTCCTGACTTCTGTTACCTTTCACCGTGACCATTGCAGAATCCTCCTCACAGCTCTGTCTGCATCTTTTCAGAATTCTTCTGTCCTGGGTAAACAGGGCAGTTCAAGTTGTGAAGATAGTGACATAAAGAGCCTCCAATATATCCAAGTCCAGGCACCTAAAAGGCATCCAGTGCATTCTTGTAGTATGTTGTATTTCCCCTGTAAGGTGAGTTACTTGTGTTGCCTTGGCTCCATTAACCTCAGTCTCTATCTTCCCCTTCTTCAACTTCAGAGTAAGGGCCAGAGAAATCATGTCTTTGTAATAATATCAGGGACAAAATAAGCTGAAAGAAGTAACTTTTACTGAGAATAGGCTGTAATAATTAGTGACACATGATTTCAATCTTAGCTCAAAAGATGGAGGGAGAAGAGAAACAATTACAGTAATTTTCATTTAACTTACAAATTCAGATTAAGACATATACAATTATAGGTGTATGTATGCACGCAAAGAATATAAACACTCACATACATGCATTTTGTACCTGGGGCCCAATTCAGGCCTGGTACATAGTAAATATTTGCTCAATGAATGAATGAAACAGCCATCTCCTTATCAGGTTTGGGGAAAATATTAGCTGCTTGTTTTTGTAGGTCACCAGAAAATGAAATCAAAACAAAATAAATTTACCAGTTCATATGCATTCCTACAAAATTATTTTTCAAAATTATTCTAGGAAAATATTAATCCCCCAAAGTTCTTAGCATCAAACAGGACTATACTTCTTTAATTCCACTACCCAACTCTATCCCTGTCTAACCTAATATTCTAGTTGCAGTCTCCAGCAGTGAGTATTCTATTTCACCACTTTATAGATTAGGAAACTGAGACACTTGCAAGTTTCGATTCAAGAGACTTCAGAAAAAGGCAAGTCATTGCATAACAAGAAATTTCCCTTAATCTGATTTTCTGTACTAGTAATGTCCACCCAACTCAATGACAGTATAAAAAACATACAGTTAAAACTCAATATTTTTAGGAGTTCAGTTGTTCCTAAATTAATCTATAGATTCAATGCATTCCCAATCAAAATTTCAGCAGGCTATTTTGTTAGAAATAGAGAAGCTGATTCTAAAATGGACACACAAATGCAAATGACTAAAGCAATTTCTAAAAAAGAGAAAAAAGCTAGAGGTTTTCTATTACCTAACTTCAAGACTTAATATAAAGCTAAGTAATCAAGACAGTGTCATATTGGTAGAAGAGTAGACATATAGATGAATGGAACAGAAAAACCAAGAAATAGACCCTTATATTTATGATCAGTTGATTTTTTTTACAAAGATGACAATTCTATGGGGAAAGGAAAGTCTTTTCAACAAATGGTGGTGGAGCAACTGGATGTGTGTAAGAAAAAAAAGAATCTGGGTTCTTACCTGAGATTATATAAAAAATAGATCATAATGTAAATTTAAAAGCGAAAATGATAAGAATTCTAGAAGAAAGCATAGAAGTAAATCTTTTTGGTCTTGAGGTAGCAAAAGAGTTCTTAGCTAGATACACCAATCATGAACCATAAAAGAAAAAAATGATAAATGGGACTTTATTGAAATTAAAAGCTTTTGCCCTTCAAAAGACACCCTTAGGAAAATGAGAAGGCAAGCTATAGAGTGGGATAAAATTACTGCAATGCTATGTGTTAGTTATCTGTTGCTGTGTAACAAATTACCCCTCCAAACTTAGCAACTTAAGACAATATTTATTGTCTCACAATTTCTGTGGGCCAAAATCTGGGAGGTTACAGTTCAGCTGTTGGTTGGGGTGAAATCATCTAAAGACACTTATGTGACTGTTGGCAGAAGAGACTTTCCATAGGCTGTCCATCTGTCCTCATGACATGGCAGCTGGCTTCCCCTTGAATGAGTAGCTCAAGAGAGAGAGAGTGAGGGCGTGCACTGAAGACAGCAGTTGCATGATCTTTTTATGATCCACTGTCTTGGAGTGACAACCCATAATTGCAGTATCCAAGAATTTGTGGACATATCTGTAAAACCACCAGAATATATATCTTATAAAGAAATTGTATACAGAATAGACATAGAACACATACAACTCTACAATGAGCAAACAATTCTAACAATTCAAACTGAGTAAAAGAATTGAATAGACATTTTACAAAAGAAGACATTTTAATGTCCAACAAGCACATGAAGAGATGTTCAGTATCACTCACCATCAGAGAAATTTAAATGAAAATCACTCTATGTCTATCAGAATGGCTAAAATTAAAAAGACTGAAAATTTTGACTAAATGTTCACAAGGATGCGGAGCATCATAACACACCATTGTTGGTGGGAATGTAAAAGAATATAACCACTTTGGAAGACTGTCAGTTTCTTAAAAATTAAACATATACTTAATATACAGCCTAGCCATCTCACTCGGAGGTATTTACCCAAGAAAAACAGAAAACATATGATAGCATAAATGTTTGTACACTTATGTTCATAGCAATTTTATTCACAGTAGGTATTAATATGAGAACTGAAATAGCTCAAATGTCTTTCAATAGAGAATTGAGAAATAAAGTGTGGTGCATCCATACAATGGAGCACTACTCAGCAGTTCAAAGGAACAAGCTACCAATATGCAAAACAACATGAATGAATCTCAAAATCATCA
Source organism: Avahi laniger (assembly GCA_963575035.1). Classification (NCBI taxonomy): domain Eukaryota; kingdom Metazoa; phylum Chordata; class Mammalia; order Primates; family Indriidae; genus Avahi; species Avahi laniger. Next base: position 10,073 of record CAUYSK010067960.1, on the reverse strand, counting down.
TGCTAAGGGAAAGATCAGACACGAAAGAGTACATGCTATATACACTCAGTTATATAAAATTCTAGAAATGTAAGCTAATCAATAGTGACCAGTACAGATAAGTTTTTTCCTTGGGCTATGGGTAGAAGCAAGAACAGAGTACGAAGGAACATGAGGTGTCTTTGGGGGCTGGTGGAAATGTTTCATATCTTGATAGTTGGGGTGGTTTCAAGAGTGTATACATGTGTTTTGTAGTTGAGTAGTACTGCATGGTGTACATATACCACATTTTATTAATCACTCATGTATTGATGGGCACTTGGGTTGTTTCCACATCTTTGCAATAGTGAATTGTACTACTATAAACATTCGAGTGCAGGTATCTTTTTTATAAAATGTCTTTTTTTCCTTTGGGTAGATTCCTAGTAGTGGGATTGCTGGATCAAATGGTATTTTTATTTTTAGCTCTTTGAGATATCTCCAAATTACTTTCCACAGGGGTTATGCTAATTTGCAGTTCCACCAGCAGTGTGAGAGTGTTCCAATCTCCCCACATCCATGCCAGCATTTGTTGTTTTGAGACTTTTTGATAAAGGCCATTCTCACTGGAGTTAGATGATATCTCATGGTGGTTTTGATTTGCGTTTCCCTGATGATTAGAGATGTCGAACATTTTTTTGTATGTTTGTTGGCCATTGTTCTGTCTTCTTCTGAAAATTTTCTGTTCGTGTCATTTACCCATTTATTACTGACAACTAATGGATGCGGAATGCACTGTATTGGGGAAGGACACGCTTGCAGCCCTGGCTTGGGAGAGGCAAAGGCAGTATATGTAACCAAAATGTTTGTACCCCCATAATATTCTGAAAAAAAAAGAAATGGTAGATACATAGAACAAAATCTTTTAGCTAATGTAATAAAAAATGTAAAAGAAAAAAAAGAGTATATACATTTGTCAAGACTCATTGATTTGTTTACCTTAAATGGATCAAGTTTTTGGAATACAAATTATATCCCAAAAAAGTTTACTTTTAAAAGGAACATAGTGGAGAAACTAAAAGTCAATAATTTTCCATCTTTAAAACTGTGGAATGTCACTTTGAATGAGTATGTTCACCAAATTTGTGTAATTTGTGGCTTTGTGAAGCATTTAAATTATCTAATTTTTAGTGGTTTTGCCTACGAAATGTGTGTGTTTGGCAGAGCTCTAATCAAATGGGAGAGGGAGGGAGAGTTTGTCGTGTAGGATTAGGCAATCTCTGAGGCTCCTTCCAGTTGTCACATAATCCTGTCTTCTGTCCCTGTGTGGACAGGAGGGCAAGCCTTGGAATTCAACAGACATGAATTCAATTCTGGCTCTGTTATTTCCAGCAGTGTTGCCCTGGACAAGTTACTAAGTCTCGGTTTCCTAAAAGGTTAAATAAGGATAATATACCTACATTGAAACGAGTTGACTTGTAAAACACTCAGCACACAAAGAAGATACAGAGAAGGTATTTAATACATATTCATTTTTTTCCTTTTCTTCTTCAGGAAAGTTTTAACACAATAAACTTTGAAATTATGGGTCCTAAGAAAATTAGCGTTTTTCAGGAGCATTAAAATATCAGCAAAATTGGTATCTTTTGACTATATAGACAAATTGTAAGTGGCAAATTGATTAATAAAATATACATCTAAGGAAGAAATAAAAATAAGAGTTAATCCTTCTTTTGTTTTAAATTGGTACTTCAAATTCCAAAGAGACACAAATGACTTCTTAAAAATGCACTGAAAATGCACAGTAATATATACAATCATATTATTAACAAGCATAATTTAAAAAATGGAAGCTGTAAGACAGTTTTTTGTTAGGGCCTTAATCCGTGAAACTATACAGGAAACCTAAAGCACATGTGCATTGCTCAGCTCAAAATAAAATAGAAGCTCAATGACTGTTACACCATCCATTTTACCTCCATTGATGTTTGAAGGTTTATTTTTTTAAATGAAACTGATGAATATTATTTATTCCTTTCCTGCTTTACAATAAATATGAGCTGCATAATGTTTGTATTGGAAAAGCAAGTATTGTACATAGAGTGAAAATGTAAGAAAAAGAAATAGAAAGTTATCTTCCTGCCTTATTTAAAAGAGGGAGTAAAAAAAGGAGGTAATTTGCCTGTGTTTGAATTTTTTTGTTTTTATGACAGTTTGTTCACTATTTTACCCAAGAATTTCAAATGCTAATTAGGAATGTGTTTTCATCTCATCAATCAGAGCATGCAGCCAGGAATTTGTTTTTGCTAGTTGGTGCAATAGCTTATTGCCAGTTATATGAAGATGCATTTAAACCTTCTAAATAGAAGTAAGTGTTCCTTAAAAGCAAATTAAGCTCTCACCAAATAATTCAATTCTGGAAGTAAACACTGAATGCTTCCTTTGTGCAGTTTGTGACTGACCTGACATCTCCCTGTTTCTGCCCCACCCACTACTCCTTTCTCATGCCGTTTCCTTTTGTTCCACCTTTCTTTTTTAGATTACATGCTCCCTGCTGGTGAGGATTGGGATACCTGCACCTGTGAATGCCCTATACACAAGTGGCATTCAGTGTGGAGTGACAGCTGCCTGGAAGCCCAATTCCTCTCCATATAGAGTATTTGACGTATATCCTGTCTCTGGTCTTCTTATTACTCTCCTTCCCGTCTAGACAGGGAAGACATGCTGGAAATGAGTGCGGGTAGAGATTAGGACCCTGCCTAGGGCACACGAACAGGTAGTGAATACTTGTCACCCAAGACCCTGACTGCTTAGAATTTTTTCTGCTGGTAAGCACAATCATAGTGGTGAATGCCCATGAGCCAGAGGCCTCTTGTAGGTTCAGGGAGCTGTGTCTCCCTGAGTTTAGAACAGAAAATGCATATTCACCTGTCCCTTTCCAGCTTTTCCAACAGAGTGAGTGGAAGTTATATCCTGGTCCAATCTCTTGAAACATCAAGACGGAATTTAGTGACTCAGCTCTACAAAGATGTGACTTTCCCTCTCTGAGGCTGAAAACGGAGTGGCCAGTCTGGAAATTTGAGCTTTGTGATGTTTGCCTCAGCCTCTAAGAAACACGCAATGAACCTTGTGTAAATAGGAAGCTGGATTACTCGTTTTGTCTGGGATGGCATAGGCGTGGAGTGGCCTAGAAATGAGAGAAGTAGAGTAGATGACCCTTCAAATTCTCCTGTCTTTTATTTATGAGTCCTTGGCAGGACATTCCAGGTTCTCCCCACAGTGTCCCCAAATTGCCCAAATTCATGACCCTGGCTCTCTCATGTAAAATGCCTATTTTTGTCAACTTGACATTTTAATAACAGCCTGTTCTTCAACTCCTTTGTCCTCCATACAACTTATTTATTTATTCGACAAATATTTATTGAGCACTTACTCTGTGCCAGGGACTGTTCTGGGTTTTGGGAATCCAGTAGTAAACAAAACAGCCAACATTTCCTGCTCTATGGAGTTTACATTCTAGTGGGAGGGAAAAAGAGTAGAGAAATTTTAGATAAGGTAGCCTGCGAAGGCCCCACGGAGAGGGTGGTTTTGGGTAAAGACCTGAAGAAAGCGAAGAAAGGCGAGCCAGACACACGTCTAGGGGAAGCATTTCAGGCAAAGGGAACAGCATGAGCGAAGTCCCTGAGGTGAGAACGTACAGTTTTGTGTCTGGGCCTTCGCGCTCCTCATACTCCTTTCCTGTCATGCCTCTCTTTCTTCCACATTGTACTTCCTTTAAGACTTCTGTCTCTCTCTCTCCCCTCCTCCTCTTCTCTTTCTCTCTCCTTCTGTCTCTTGCTTTATTTTTTCCATAAGGGCTTTCACATTCAGTATTTGATATCTTCCTACTCCAGATGCTTGAAGCACTACTTTGGTTTGTACCAGATCCGAAATGCACAGGGGAGGCTGCCTTCCTAGTTCAGCCGTGTCTCTGTGTGCATGTACGTGTCCGTCTAACCGGAGCGTAGCCCATGAAGGGCTGGGGCCGTGTGTCCTGAAAAGGGCAACAGAGAGCAGGGGTTTAACGTGTTTCTTGATACCATTGCTGCTTTTAAACTGTAAGGATGTGGGGTTTCACCTGACATTTACAATTGTAGTTGCGTTACATTCTAATAATTAGTCTCTTTCAGAATCTCCAGGAATGTGTCCAAAGGCTCTACCTAGACCATTCTCGCTTGGGAATGCCTTTCTCCTTTATCATCTGGCAAATCTTAAACAATGATCAGAAACTAAAATCTAGAGAATTTCACTCTAGAAACAATTTTGAGTTTGCTGTGACTTTCCAGAGCAGTCTTTTGAAAAAAAATTGTGAAGATTTTGCTATGGACGGCTTTCATTAAAGCAGTCTGCCACAAGGATTTGTTTTTACATTATAAATGCCATTTTACTCTTCTTTGATATATTGACATCTCTCTCTATACACATATGTATATATTTTATAGTTTATATGTATGTACATGTTATATATATTATGACATCATACATATCATTCCAAATTATTTGGAATAAATAAGTACTAAATATAAATAATATTATATGAAAATCAGCAGCAAAGAGATTGAACTCAAGTAACCAACAGAAAAGCACTGTTAGATGCACTGTCAAACCTTGCAAGCTGGTATAATGAAACATTAGACATATTTTGATAGTTTCATTTTATTCTTAACCAAAAGGAAAATTTAGGTTTAAGAAAAAGTCTTTTAGTTTAAGACACAGATGTTTGATGGTTAAAGTCTTAAGTCGGGGCTTTTCGTGCCTTCAGAGCAGTTCCAGATCTTTTCTTGACTCCAGCCATTGCTGCCACGGACTCCTCCATGTGGTCTTTGTGGGCAGCCATCTTAGCTCTCCACCTTGCAGCTGTGAGCTAAACCTCCTTCAGGAGAACCCTTTTCCACAGCCATGAGGGGAGAATCCTACCGGGACTTTCAAAAATTTGTGCCGTAGAGAGTACTAAGAAATCTTTGGATAGGTAAAGACATTTATTTTCCAGTAAGTGATTCTTGGGATTGGATGCCCAGTTGAAGATATTTCAAGGAAGTCATGTAAGGAAATGATGCTCATCAAGTTCAGCCCTGTGCTTAGGATGCCTGCAATGTTTATACACTGGATTCTTAGAGCATTATCTCACACCAACTATTATCACTTCACTACATCGGTTCCCTCGCTAGTTACCCTTGAACTTTCCCTGAAAGGAGGGGCTCACCTATCCCCTGTTCACTACATCCATTTATTTAACCAATCCTTATTTGCATCTGCGATATGCACTGGGGCCGTAGCAAAGATGAAATGACAGCTTCTGCTCTCAAAGCCACACAGGCAAGGAAGTACACGCTGGCTTACTCAAGGAAGAGTAACCTGTTTGGGATGGCTGTGGCTCAGTACACCGGGAAGGAGGCAGGGTGAGTATGCAGAGACTTCTTTTGAATGGCATGGTATGTTTAGATTTTGTCTTATAGGGAGGGGAATGGAAAAATTTTAAGGAGGATAATGATAAGAACAATTGCATATGAGAGAGAATTATTTTTAGCCTTTGGAGGATGGATTTCCAAGAAAGGATGAGACTAGAGGCCAGGAGACTAGTTAATGGTTGACTGCTACTAGTAATAGATGTGCAGTTGGATTCAAATCCAGATGGCCTGGCTGCAAAGCAGGAAGCCTCAACCACTATCTAGGGTGCTTCTCTTGTGCAGAGTTCATGAATAGAGGGTTCAGAGGTCAGTCTACTTGGGTTCAAAATCCTGCTTTGACCCTTAGGAGTGGTGGGACTATTGAAAGATCACTTAATCTGTCTTTGCCTCAGTTTCCTTATCTGTAAGATGGGGGACAATACAAGTATAATACTAACCTCATGATGTGTGTGTGTGTGAAAAGATTAAGTGGATAAATATTTATAAAGTTCTAATAACAGTGCTTGGCATATAGTAAGCATTATGTAAATGTTGGCAGTGATGATGATGTCGGCAACGGTACTCCGCAGCAGGTTCCACTGGAGGGAGCTCAGCTGGATTGTCCATTTCCAGAAATTGTTAGAACTGATCACTTACTCTGCATAGGAAAGTGGAGTCATTTCTCAAATTCTCCTAAGTCTGACCTTGACACAGTGTATTGGCAGTGAGGTTTTCAGTGAGTTTCCAAAACACTAGGTACGCCCATATTCAGGAGCAAAATTGTGCTTTTCCAAAATACAACATAAGTGATCACAGGATTATCTCTTGTTGCAGGGATCTCAGACCATTGGCTTGCATCAGAAACACCTGGAGGATTTGTTAATAAAACACAGATTTCTGGGCTCTACCTCCAGTATGAATGATTCAATAAATCTGGAGCCAGAGACCAAGAATTTGCTTTCCTAACACATCCCAAGGTGATGCTTATGTTGCTGATCTGGTCCAGGTCCACACTTGGAGAACCCCTGCCCTGGTGCATGTGCTGCTGCCCTGCATTAGAGACAGTGACTGAGACACAGCATTCCTGCTTCCTGCTGTCTCTCAGACCCTCCACCGAGCAGCCCTGACTTCCCTCACTGTTTCAGGTGTGCTGGGCTTCAGGCTCCCAAGCTATGTGTGATGCATGGATCTCTTTTCTTCATTTGTACAACCAAGAGATTGAGCCAGATCCCAGGTCCCCAGGCCTACTGAATCAATATTCAGAATTAAGGTCCTGGCAGGAAAGATGAGAACATCGGAAGCCGACTTGTGTAATCTTGCCATTCATTTCTCTACCGCCCCACTAGAATCGCTTGCTGGTGAAGTGTCTACGATTGTGTGTTTTTGAAGAGAACAGGCAACTCACTCTAATATTTTTCAGTTGTGCTTTCAACTTTCCATCCCATAATAAACTAGGTTAAAGAATCACAAACCAAAGGTTGTCACCATCAGTAGTTAATCTGGATAATGATTGTAAAATGAACTATTTTGACAACTCAACGATTCTGATGACTGCAGTCAGCCCGGGTGTCATGTGTCTGTGCGTCATTCTCTAACTCTAATTTCCAGCATCTGGCTCCTGCCACTTGGCACACTTGTTGGCTGCACCTGTCTGCAATGCTAGGCTATAGGGGGAGTCCACGGAAGGGAAGTCTGATGAAATGACTGGGCAATTTTTAGGATGAGACAGAAGAAGGTAAGACCCGGAGTTGGCAAGTAGGCTTCATACCATTTTTGAGATGGGGCAGGTAGGATTTCAATGGTATGTTACATAACCACCCTCCGAAAGGGCAACATGTGCATTTTGGTGGCGGAAAAAGAAAAGCACTCTGTTCTGCCATGGTTAATTGTTAATTCAAGTGTTGCTTTATCATGTTACATACTTCTGCTTACTTCCAGTGACTGTCCTAAGGAAATCCTTAAGTACTAGGTTTTTGAACTAAATAATCTTTTTCTCCAAAAAAAAAGGCAGGAATGCTCAAATTGAATCCTAACAAATATTTTTTTCCTTGAAACTGATTAGAATATCTCTTTTTGAGGCTTTCAAATATATTAGAATAATCAAAATAAGCATTAGTCTTAGCAACATACTGGTGATAGTAGCAGATCATCTCTATTCAGTGTGGCCAATACTGAGTTGCTACTAGGTCATGGTATAGCGCTAGGCCCTGTGAAGATGAAAACAATGTTCTTGCCTTTTTACCATGTATAAGGGGGTTGAAAATTACACATTTATACTGTACACTGAATATTTAAAATATCATGAGACATACAAAGTGCTATGAAGGCTGAGCAGAGGGAGTGCTTTTCTCTGGGTGTGGGGATTTGGTGGGATCCCCAGGGAAGGAGGGGGGGGTAGGATTTTGACAGGAGTGGCTGGGGGAAGGGCCATCTGTTCCGGAGTCAGGGAAGGCAATGTTTAGGCTCAGTGCAGAGTCGCTGCAGGACAACTATGATTCTTGAAACACTTCTCATTCCCAGCAGAGGCTGTCTACTGACTCCCACAGACGTCCTGTCTTAGAGGAAGCGCTATGCCTCAGAACTCACTCTATGTGAAATGAATGAAAGGCCGCTGCGGTGGCCAAGCTTCAAGATGGTTTCATTTCCTTCATTGTCTTATGCCCTCCTTAAAGCATTCCAAGTTTCAAAGTTGGCATTTTGGGAGAGAAACTGGCTTTGGCTCTTCCAACTAAGCAGTGTTGCACATCTGCTAGGGTTATGATAAACCTAGAAACTTTGGGCTTCTGCCATCTCTTGAAGTGGGGAGGTGAGGCAGTGTGTGAGTGTGTGATTGGGAAGGTTTTGTATCTACGGGGTAGAAGGCTTTGGCCACACAGTGCAAGGATAATACGAGTAAAAGGATGTGGGGTACAGGGCTCCTCAGGGCTGCAGCAGAAAAGTTGAGATTGCTCTTTGGAAGTGCGATTGGTCTGTGATAAGCATGCTTTATATGACAAACATTTTTGCTATGCAAATTAAAATTTAAGAGATTTTCCTTTGTAGTATGTGTGTGAGGTTTAGCAGTAACTCAGGAATTTCTGTTTACCATGAAAGTGGGGACTGAGACTGTTTCTGGCCATTCCCAGGTAGGAGTGAGGCAGTTTACACAAGAAATGGTTCACAGGGTAAGTGTTAATCCTCAAAAAACTTATTCATTTCATCCATATCACCAGGAAGACACTGAACAACACATTTCTGCCTTCAAGCCAATTCCTAGTGCATGCTGGAAAGCACCTGAATGTTGGACACTGTGTCAAGAAAGGTGGTGAACCCTCCTCTGAGGTTGAGATGGGAGCAGGCGTTAAGTGTGCATTCTCCAGAAAAGACTACAGGGACCATTTGGAAGGAGAGAAGTTATGGGTCATGCTTTACCGCCTCAAGGTCATGGACATTTCTCACATGTATGTGATAAAGTCTTTATATCTAAATTGGTTTTTCTATGTACCTCTTTGTTACTTCTTTCAAACAAGAAAGTATAAAAATGTAATTTGTGTAGTCTTGCCTATTAGAGTGATTAAGAAACAAAAAGAAACGATGCTACCAGACACCAGTCCCTTCCCATTAGCTCTTCCTGCACTTCACCTTAAGACTTAAATATACCCCTGAAGCTTCATTTAATTTTCTTTGCAAACATATAGTGTCAGTGCCCCTTTTTTAAAAATATTTATTGGTTTATTTTTACTAATATGGATAGTGACTTTAGAAATTATTTTGTTTCATTCTAAGATGTTGGTTTTTTTAAAATAGTCTTTTTTGGAACAGTTTTAGTGAAATTGAGTGGAAGGTACAGAGATTTATCATATACCCTCTGTCCCCATACATGCACAGTTTCCCCATTATCAGCATCCCCTCTGCATCCCTACAGAGTGGCACATTTGTTACAATTGATGAACACACACCATTATCACTCAAAGTCCATAGTTTATATTAGGGTTCACTTTTGTTGTACATTCTATGGGTTTGGACACATGTACAATGACATATTCACTATGACAGCATCAGAGTAGTTTCACTGCCCAAAAAATTCTCTGTGCAACACCTGTTCATCCTACCCTCCCCCCAACACCTGGCAACCACTGATTCTGTTACTGTCTCCATAGTTTTGCCTTTGATACAATGTCATATAGCTGGGATCATACAGTATGTATCTTTGCAGATTGGCTTGTTTCACTTAGTTACATGCATCTAAGGTTCCTCCATGTCTTTTCATGGCTTGATAGCTCATTTCATTTTAGTGCTCAATAATTTCCATTGTCTGGATGTACCACATTTCATTTATCCATTCACCTACTAAAGGATATCTTGGTTGCTGCCAAGTTTTTTTTTCTTTCCTTTTTTTTTCATTTCAGCATATTATGGGGGTACAGATGTTTAGGTTACGTATGTTGCCCTTGCCCCCCTCATCCCCCCTGAAGTCCGAGTTTCAACTATGTCCATCCTTCAGGTGGTGCACATTACACTCTTTGTGTATGCATATACCCGTCCCTTCCTCCCTCCTCCCCGCCCCCACTCCCCCCTGCCCAACATCCAATAGATGTTATTCTTATATGTGCACTTATGTGTTGATCAGTTAATACCAATTTGATGGTGAGTACATGTGGTGCTTGTTTCTCCATTCTTGGGATACCTCGCTTAGTAGAATGTGTTCCA
>CAUYSK010067957.1:0-14521 GCA_963575035.1 Avahi laniger | reverse complement strand
ACTTGTACTTGCCATCAAATTGGTACTAACCGATCAACATTAGGGTGATCACATGGCAGAAATACTCTCTAGGGATTAGGGGGATGGGGGGCAAATCTACAACTAAAGGACACGGGGAGCACTAAAGGGAGGGAAGGGCATACCTTTAACCCACACTTGGGTGAGGCAAAGACATAAAGTGTAACTAGAATGTTTGTACCCTCAAAATACCCTGGAATAATAAAAAAAAAATAGCATAGCTTTTACTAAAATATTATTGTCAATTATATTTTTATTGCAAGCCAAGTGACTAAATAAGCTCCCATATATATGACTATGGGTTAACGCAGTGATTCAAAGATCTGATTCTAAGTGCAGTTTATTTTATTATATTGGTAGTAAAATCAAAATTAGTATTCCTTCAAGTTGCATTTGTCTGTAGAAAGTAATATTTTGAATCTTCAGTATCCTCTCTCTACAAATACTGAGGTTCCCATAAGCTCAGAGAAAATTTTGATAAATGAAGATATGCTTCTAATATTTCTATATTATATTCCATATTATAAAATAATGAATATTTCAGCTCAAATATTTTTACAAATATCACCTTTTTGCCTTGATTCAGAATAATTTTCTTGGACAAATATTTCTATAAAATAAAATTTTCAAATTATCAACTTTAAAAATTGTAAAATTGTAAAAATTTGACAATAGTTGATTATTTTGGACATTTTATCAAATATTGGTACTATGTAATTACTGATCATCTCAATTTTATTTTAATCTCATACAGAGTATAAAATTATCCAATAAAAAATAAAAGCAGTGTTAAAAGATTCTTCCCATAAACTAATCCATTTCTAAACACAGAGAATTTAAAAATTAAATCCTGAAGTCCATTTGATCTCTCAATTTCCTTGTTCTTGTGAATGTTTTTCTATTCTGGCTCATCTTCAGTAATTGCAATTGACCCAAGAAGCCAACCTTGTTTGGGACTGTATTATTAATAATTGAATACTTTGAATAAACATTCATAAATGTTTTTGAATATTTTTAATGTTTTAGTGTTTGAATATTTTAAATATTTTTGAATTAAAAATCTAGAGAACTTGTGTATAAAGACACAGGCATACACATATATGTCAATTTTGACAACTACAGCTGTATTTTGATTAGTACAATATTAGTACGATATTGAAACTGGAAAGTAGTTTGGATGCATTTATGAATTATAATTCATCTCAACTGCTTCCAAATGCATTTATTAAGAACATTGTTTTTATTCCAAAGCTGTGCTACAATAAAATTTGTATTCATATTATTACTTTGAAAGCAAATGGTTTTTTTGTCAGTGATGAACTTTTTAACTATGTTTACAATAGTATTCACCATAATATCATATGTTTCAGTTTCAACAGAATGAGCTTCTAAGAGCTTTGTTTCAAATACATAAATTAGATTTTAAAATCCAAATCATTCTGAGAATTAAATTTAACTGATTATCTGTTTTCATTACTAGGTGTCTATTTGAAGCATTTATGACATTGGATCATTTAACTGTTCGTGAGGATCATTTGCTAAATTGGAGGCAAGAAATTAATAGCTCTTCTCATATGCCCAAGAAAACTTGGAATAAAATAGTGCTCAGAATTAATCTAGGAGTCAGGCACCTGATATAAATGCAAAGTCATGCTTCGCAGAGTGATTTATAAACGCCCCTTTTGCAGCTTCACTTCTCAAATCATTGTGTTCAGGTACCAGCTTCTGAACACAACTGCCAACCTTTAAAAGTTGCTAATACTTCTTTAGCAAATTTGTGCTTTCTGGTTTTCATGTGACCAGGTATATTATTATGATCCTCAGTTGACAAACATTTTGAAAAGTTACACGTTCATCATTAACTACTTTGAGAAATGGAAATGTGATACTTAACAATTTTCATTAAACTTGAGCTTGAGGGCTAATTTCTAGCAAAATGGTTCTCTGAAAAATAAAAGGTTTTGCCAAAATAAATTATATAAATAATTGTAGATTTGCACCACACGATCAATGTGAAAAACCACTGAAGCTCGAGTGTTCAGACTTCTCTTGATTTGTTCACAAACAGAACTGCTCAGCCTTTATTTCCCTCACATATTTCACCTACGGCTAATGTATCATTCCCTGTGTTTCCCAGTGATCCCTATGACTAGTGGCCTGACCACTCTGTCAGACTCTGAGAGCACAGTATTTAGCAAAGGCCATGGCACATCTCGTGGGTACAGCACGTGGCCAGAGTGGCAACAGCATCAGATACTTCTGTTACCACCTTGGTCTGTCCCTGGCAACAGGTGTTGAGTAGGCTCCATTTGTCTTTGATTATACTGTCTGCTGTCTTTGTAAAGAGATTTTAGTTTAGTAATATTTTATTTGGAGAGGGTTAGCAATAGAGGCAGGTCACTACTAACGTTCTTTAGATTTAACCATGTGTTAAAAATGAGAGATCTGTTTGTTGCACAAGTTTCTTACATGCTACCGGATATGGCCATGCCAGGAGCAGGAAATAGAAAGTAGAGAGCTGCCAAATCCATCTTGGCTTCTTTAAGTGCAATTGTTAATAGTGATACTTCATCTCAAAAGGAAAAACTCAGACAAATACTTGGCTAGGACTATCTCAGGCAAACCTAGATGATCCCAGGCAAATCAAGAATTATGACCATTTGTAGGCTGGGCACAGTGGCTCATGCCTAGCACTCTGGGAGGCCTAGGCGGGCGAATCGTTTGAACTCAGGAGTTTGAGACCAGTCTGAGCAACAGCAAGACCCCGTCTCTACTGAAAAAATAGAAAGAAATTAGCTGGACAACTAAAAATAGATATATAGAAAAAATTAGCCGGGCATGGTGGTGAATGCCTGTAGTCCCAGCTACTTGGGAGGCTGAGGCAGGAGGATCGCTTAAGTCCAGGAATTTGAGGTTGCTGTGAGCTAGGCTGACACCACAGCACTCTAGCCCGGGCAACAGAGTGAGACTCTGTCTCAAAAAAAAAAAAGAATTATGACCATTTTTAGTCCTCAAGCTTGATGTTTTAATGGTATTAAAACTCTGGCTGCTGCAATGCCAACCATAAGAACTTAATTCAAACTCAGGAAGGTGAGCAGGCAGCGGGGAGGTGGTTCTTAGAATCTTCCTCGTCCCTCTCAGACTTGTCCTTACATTTCATCTGCTCATGAGGCAGGTGTCTGCTAACGTCTCACTGTTTAATGTGTTACTTTCCCAGGCATATCATGGCCAGAACTTGCACCCTAAGTTCAGTGTAACTCTCACTGCCCATTCCCCTGGCTCTGTTCCTTTGCAATAAAATATTCTTCTAAGGAAGAACATTCTCAAGTTGTTAATCTTTTCAGTTGTATGGCATATATATATTATTCACATTATCAAATGTCAGGGACTGTAAAGACTGCTTTTGACAGAGTTTGTAAAATTTATTTAAGCCAGATCTTAGTAGAGCTTCCACATTTATTTTTCCACTGAAAAATATTTACAAATAAATGCCTGTGTGGTTAATAACAAAGTATCTATGAATTCATGTTATTGGGATATCCTAGAGAGTGTGAATTATATTTTAATTCAGTGATACTGAGATAAAGATGAGCCAGAGATGAACTGATTCAATTTTAGGACAATTTTAGTGGACAATGATATGTTTTCATGTGTAACTGCTAAAACAGTATCTCTTCATCTGTTAAAGAAATGAGGAAAAGACAGTGATAGAAAAGTTAAAAGAGCTTTTCATATTCAATTAGATTTTGTGTTAGGTAGATTTAAAAGTACCAGTAGCTAGAGATGTTTGCTTTAGGGTTTATGAGTTATATAATGCAAGTATTATTGTAAACCCCAAATAAACTGATTTTCATCCAGACTCTGACTTGATTCCAATAGAAGGAGAATCAATTTAGCAGGCTTCATCTATATAGAGATGTTAAAATTGGCCTCCTCGAAGTCCCCTCCAAGTACCACCTTGGAAATGCTTTTATTTCTTCAATATCAAATTTCTTCTTTTCATTGTGAGTTTCAGAGAAGAGTTAAGGTTGGAAGCATTTAGGAAACTTTCTAGCTTGGCTTAAATATCCACACAAGGATGAGGTAATCCCTGGCCAAAACTTTAGGATCTTTGGGGTCTCTGAGATCGTTATGGAGCTGGACTAATGTCTGGCCAGGGAGTCCAAAGGAACTTTTTGCATAAAGATATGGAGGAAGTGAAACTCTATTAATGTGGACTGATATCTGATATAAGAGTACTCAAGAAGACCATTTTGGAACTTATGGGATATTTGGGCATTATTCTATGCTATCAGAAATTTCCTAAATACTGCTATTAGCTTGGGAAGGAAACTAACATTAATTGAGTGTCTACTATGTGCCAGGCATTTCACATACCTTGTCTCATGCATGCTTCATGTGACTCTTGGAAGATATATGTTAGTATCTCCATCTTAAAATTACACATTGTACCCCACACTGTGAGTCATACATGGATTGGGTAGGCAAGTAGGATTTGAACTTATCTCTGTTGGCCTTCAAGGCTCGTGTTCAATTACCACACAAACTGGGTCCTCCATTGCTCACCTTGAAGATTTCCTCCTGATGCTACTCCTGGTCTCCTGGATCCTTGCCTATGAGAAATCAAGCATGGAAGAAAGATAGCCATCCTGGACAGACTTCCTCTACCAGCTGTATAAGGCTGATATAATATGGGTTTTCAATTTTGCTGGCTATTTTGGGAAATAGGTCACATTCCAATCAATAAATGCAAAGTCCTACTCTAAAAAAAAAAGATAAGAAACTTAGTGCAGCAAACAAGATGATAGATCATGGTTAGAACTTGAATACTTTCTGTAAAGTAAAATCCATTTCATCCTATTCTTCCATATAACACTGGATTTCCAAAACATGTTAAACTCACTATATAAACAAAATTAAGACCTCATTTTACTTTTCTTAGGAATTCTTTGATGCTTTAGCTATTTCATGTTATTTAGCAGGTTATGAAATACTGAATATTCTTTATATCCCATTTTTTCCTTGGGAGCTATGGTCCTTGACTTTTTGGTAGGATAGAGCATGGATTTACTTGGAGAACTATTATTGGAGATTAAAATATTAAAATTCTCTGATCCACATGTGAAAAAAATTATGTTTTCAATTGTCTTTTATTAAGTTCTCCAATGTATTGGAAAAAGTGTATAAGTTTACAAGAAGCAAAGCCAAACTTTGACATCTAAAGTACACTTGAGATGACTGTTGATGGGATATGGTTTTTTGAGATTAGATGATTGAAAATTAAATATCATTTTTTAATAGATCACAACTGAATTTTACAAATTAAAAAAATATTCTGAATCCTTTGTTACTGAAAGCTCTTAAAGAATCAATGTTAAGTTAATACCATAAAGATTTCACCTTCTGTGAAATTCTAAGGAATGTAAAATATCACATTAAAAATATAAATACATTGGTTAAATAAGTAACAATCCTAATTTTCTTCATGGTAGAAATTAATTTCTTATTTAATAAATATAGTACTTATAATGCAGTTATGTTTCCCCATGTACTATAAAGTATAGATTTTGACAATATTCTGGTGCAAAAAACATTTATAACTAATGTCATATGTCAATTTTGCAATGTAATAAAGAGTAAGTACATTTCAGAGACCTTTGGAGTATATTCAAAGTATAATTCCTTTAAATAGTATTTTAACTATTATTTCGTGAGCAGTTTAAACTCAGAGAGGGAATGACCAAATTATATCATTATCTAGGTTAACAACACCAATGGTATTAGTAACTAACATATATTGAATGTTTGCTGTGAGCATAGGACAGTTCCAAGTTCTTTATTTTATATGTCATTTGATACAACTTTAAGAGGTGATTAACCCTTTCAGCTGAGAAAGGAACTAAAGCACAGAGAGGATACATGACTTGCTTGTGCTAGGATACAGCTAGTAGGTGATAGAGGTGTAGACAATTAAAAATTATGCCATGAAAGCATAGCAGACGTGTAGGATCCCAGTGCTATTCTCAGTAGAAACTAATGTTGCTGATTCTGTCCTATGTTGCCTTCCTGGAAGGACAGCCTCCCCTCCTGCTCACAAACATAGAAGCACATATACAGACACAAACAGACTCACATGCAGACATTGTTGGCACAAGACAGGCTCCATCACCTTTAAAGGCTACTTTCTTTTAATGAGACTCTTACTCATGCCTGAGGTGGGCAGATGTGAGAAGATAAAAAGAAGAAACTGGTAAAGGAAGACTCACTCCCTTTGCTTCACTGTATCCTTGATAGAAGTCTAGACAAGAGATGAAGATCTAAACTTCAGATCTGAAAGAGAGAAGGTGCTCTTTCACGTGGACTGTGCTCCCTAATCGGAAACGTGAGGACATTTCTGGAGCTACGTATCTAATCATAATGAGGAAGTTCTGAGGTGGCAGTAAGACTTCAGACTTAATTGAATCTCAGCTCAATTATACGTACAGTTTGTTGTCTATAACTCAGTCAGTAACTGTACCCAGCTTCACGGGAGGCTGGGGAATGCGGTCTTTTAGTAATGGGCCCAATTCTAAATGGGGATTCTCTTAATTTGAGAGAAAAGGAGAGAACGGATGTTTGGAAGGCAATTAGCAGTCAAGTGCTCACCTACTGACTGCCTCTTTATTAAAGATGAAAACTTTTGCTTAATTTTTTGTTATTCATTCTTGCATACTGTTAAGTAGAAGCTTGCTGGAAAGTCTTAGGCAAACTTCACCGATGCTTTTAATGAAGGGGGAGTTTTGTTGATGATTAAAAAAATAAAAAGACCTGCTATTTTTAAGCTAGAAATATGTGTGTAAAAGTGTCAGTTCCTCTTTAAGCTTATTCTGACCCATCAATCTTTTTTTGTCTGTAGATTTTACTTGATTAGAAAAGTGAGATCCTGGATTTAAGGAGGTTCTGATGGAGTGAGGCCCACTTAGATATCATAAGTTGCCTCTTATGACACACATGATTTTTAGAAAGTCATTACATTTAATCAGACTGCCAGAGACCTCATTTTTACAAGAGAGATCACAAGAAGGGTCAAATTCTTTATCTAAGTGGTGGGCAAAAGTCCTTAACCAGCAGATATTTTAATTAAGTATACAGTTATCTTTAGTTGTGCTGAAAGTATACCTCATCCTGTACTAACTGCAAAGGTAATTTTTCTACCTTTCTACCGGTTTTTTATAAATTGATTAATGTGTTTAATTTTGTTTCCAAATGTGAGGCTGTAAAATCAACAAGTAGGAAAAAAGTTTTTGTTCTTATTATAAGTTTTTGTTCTTATTATTCAAAAATATTTTTTATGATAGTAAGACAGATACCAACTGCTCATGAAAAAGGGAACAAAGACTATAAACAGACAAATCAGAAAAGAATGGGGTATAAACATGACAATAGTTCTTTCTTATCGTGAATTAATAAGTGGTATGCTCTTTAACATATTGTTAAAAATTTTAAAGATATACATTTCTGTATTTCAGATATCCATGAGAAACATGTTTTTTGACAAAAAAATTAAGAAACATGATATGCAGCTTTCTCATTAAACTCCAGAAACAAAGTTAAGAGCTCTTCAGTCAAAAATCTTATGTTATGAAAATGCTGTCTTTAGTTACAAGCATCCTATTGTCTTGCTAAACTTTCTTCCATATGGAAATGGTAAACAATAATTTAAGACATTTTCCAGAATTTATCTGTAGCCGTTTTTGTTAAGAACAGGAGCCATACCTGCACCTTCTTGTTATGTACTAAGGCTTTTTCAGAAACTATTGCGATATTATTTTTGAGTGCCTCATTTATTTTCCCTACTCAAAGAATTTTCTTTTCTGATTCTATATATTTTTTTTCCCCTAAAGTTTATTCCCCGTGAAGCTGAACAGCTGCTGCTTCCTTTCCTGGGTTCCGTTACTTAAGCAAAACTTTGCATTTCCTTAAAATCTGACAAATTCCCAGCTTGTATCTTTGCAGTTTCTCCAATTTTTTTTAAATTCATAGCTTGCACATATGGTTATCATCAAGTTTGTCTGAAATATTCCTTCATTATAAAGTTTCCCTTTTTTCTTTCATTCTGCTGTATATGTTCAATGTCAGGCTTTTAAGGCACATTTGCAAATTGTATCTTCTGCAGAAATTTTCAATATGAGAATAGGGCTTATATAATATGTTAGGAAAAGAATTACGATAATTTACTTTTTTATCTTGATAGGATTTATTACAAAAGCAGTTATTTCAGTTAATGTTTAAAATGAGATAGCCATTTAAAAAATTGTTTTAAATTTTATTAAATAGGCAACCATGAAAAAAGACTCAATTAATATTTAAAAATCATAATAATAGTATAAAATTTCTTACAAATTACCCACTGACATTTATAAGACAACATAACTTTGTCTTCTCTTTAGTGTGTTCTTTAGAAAGCCTTTCTCTCCTTGGGTTGAGATTTCTTAAACCATTTGGTATTATTTTTCCACTGCCTTTTTATATGTGTTTTTTGTACCGACTCATTCCTCCCACATACCAGATCTCACAGATTTTAACATGTCCATCCTGGATTTTTTTGACACTTCCCCTCCCCCATTTTGTGAATTTTGTATCAAGAGGGTGAATGAAAAGGAGTCATCTGTTAGGCAGATTTTTAATAGCTGCCCACACTACTATGATAATGTGCACCGACAGATGTGAAATCTAGTCAGCCTTTTGTTGACTTTCTTCTTGTTAGATTTACAAATTACCTTTCCTTGACAGGAAATCTTTTGCTATTTCAAGCCCTTGCATTTCATTGTTTTGCTTATTTATTGCTAATATTTCAGATCTTGCAACATTGAATCACCTGGCATCTGTAGCAGGGCCCTTCAATGCAGGCGAGGACAGTGGTAAAGGAAGAAGGTGGCTTTTTTAGGGGATGTTAAAATGGGGAGGGCATCTTAAATTTTAGGAACCTTAAAGATAAAGAAATGTGATGCGTGCAGGGAGGAGTGTAAGAAGGTACCTATGATCCACTTGATTGCTTTACCAGGGAGCTGCCTCCCCCGTCCCCTCCCCTCAGGGAAAGGTAGGAGGGCTGGTGACCTACTCTGATCTCCTCGTTAAGTAGACTTTCATAGACTAATGATATTTGCCAGGACTTTGCCTCTTCAGGAGGATGCTTTCTGAGGATATCCTTGGCTAAAGGATTGCTTATAGTAAATAAGCCCTGGGTCTGTAGATTTATGAGGCAGGAGAATGTCCGTAAACCACAAAACACTTTGGAGGTATAAAGTGAAGATGTTTCGTAACTTAAAAATTCCCTTCCATTCGAATAATAATCTGCAAAACCTCTCCTGCGTCTCACCTGCTAGTCTGGGCAGGGAAACCATGTCCAAAGCAGGAAGGAGAGACTTGTGAATCAAATGCAATGTTGCAGACTTGTTTATCCGAGCCTCTTGAAGGCCCTGATCCGTGGAAATAGTAGTAAAGCTTGCTACTGTGTAAGAGCTCTGGTTTATGGTTAGCTCAGATTATTACGTTTGACCTCATATCGTGTACACCCTGGAGGGTAGCTTCCTGGGTTATTTCCTCTCCCAGCATGCCCCAGGTGTGATACAGAAAGGGAGATAACATAAAATCAGCACTAGTTTCAAGAACCCTGATTTATACAATCTACAGGTAGCATTTCCTTTTCCAGGTTCTCACACCTCCCTCTGAAAGAGTTAGTACAGAAAAAAAAAGACAAAATTCTAAATTACGTAAAAGCAGAACTTATTTAGCCAACATATGGGATAACTTTGATTTACCTCCAAAGCTGTTGAAAGTAAGGAGCCTTTGATACACCCTTGCCCTATCTGTTCCACAGTTGAGAGTCAGCAGATATACTAAACAGAAAATTAGACATTTATATTTTCACATCATAGATAGTATTGTTGAACCCAAACTCTCCACTTTATACTTCAACTTACAGAAAACACCTAGGGAGGAAACGGCATGTGGGGAGATATGGTTTCTATAGGGCAAACCTCGGTGCCCGGATAGCGGGGAATCATGAAAGTGGTTGTTTTGCATTGATCTACTTGATGTGATCAGATCTTCAGGGGACTTGGCAGTGGAGATAGGAGGATACAACACATCAGCCCAATAAAAACAGCCTGGGTGACAGCCCAACAGATTACCGTGAGAGCCCCAGATCAGCCTTCCCGTCGGCCTTCTTGTGGGAAGGGGGATGGATGGATAAGGAAAAAACGTAAGGTACAAATGGCTACATTCACATCCGAGGAGAGCAAACAACAAAGCAAAGCAACAAACAAAACCACCAAATAACCAAGAATAACACCAGAAAACTAATACATTGCCTAGACAGCACTGTCTGGTGTTTCATGCTCATTTATGGGCACACCCTTACTATTGCCAGAGTGGTAGATGAAAAACAATATCGTTGTCCTGCTTTGCATTTATCTAACTACGCCTGGCCCCGTATATTTTTGTTGATCATTTGTGTTATTTCATCTGTGAAACGTCTGTTTCTTTGCCCATTTTCCTATATGGTGGTTAGTCTTTTCCTGTTGATTTGTAGGAATCCATTTTTAATTAAAGAAGAATAGCTTCCTCTCTGATATAACTCTTACACATTTTTTCACAGTTAATCATCTGCCTTTTCGTTTCAGACAGCTATTTTAAATTGTACTGTGATTAAGTTTGTCA
This sequence comes from Avahi laniger, assembly GCA_963575035.1. NCBI lineage: Eukaryota > Metazoa > Chordata > Mammalia > Primates > Indriidae > Avahi > Avahi laniger. The sequence continues at coordinate 3,802 of CAUYSK010067957.1, read as the reverse complement.
GTGTTTTTCTTTTTCTTTACAGCATTTGCTTTTCATATCTTACCTTGAAAGTTTTCTTTACTCAATACTATTATGGTTTTATTTGGTATATTTTTCTTTCTCTTTGGGAAAGAAATAAAGAGTCAAAAAAGTTTTAGAAGGATAATTTGGCAATATCTTTCAACATGTAAAATAAATATTAGTTAAAATTTGTTCAAAAAATATTTATTGAGAATGTACATTGTGCTGGTCATTTTTGTAGGTTCTCGGTGTATATTGCTTAGGGTGTGTCTTATGGAATTTATGATATAAATGGAGAAAGGGAAAGTAAAAATATACTTTACCAACAAGGGAGTTTTATATTGTGTTACAAGACGATAGGTACTCTGGAGAAAGGAGGAAGAACAGGGAAAGGAAGCTGGATCAAGAATTCCATGCTCTTGGGGGAGGTTCACCATGGTAAATAAGGTGGGTGTAGTAGGCCTCATTGAGAAAGAGACATTTCGGCAAAGATTTAATGGAGATAAGGGAATGGCCCTGGCAAGAGCATCCAGCAAATACAGCAACCAGTGCAAGCGTCCTGAGGCAGGAACATGCCTGACCTGCTCCAGGACAAGCAAGTTAGCTGGTGTGGCCACAGTGAGCGAGGAGTCGAGTAATGGGAGACAGGGATGGTGACATAAGGGCATCAGATCACACACAGCACCCTGGCTCTTGCAAGGACTCGGACTTTTATTCTGAATGAAATGGGAATCTCTGTAGGGTTGTGAGCAAAGGAGTGATCAAACTGTTTACATTTAAAATGGCCACTGGTTACTATTTTGGGAAAGGGAGCAAGTTACTGAATAGAAGTATAACATGACCTCATGCATATAACAAAGTCTATATGCATAGATGTGTTCTTTTTTCAATATATTAGTATTAAAATACATGGATATATATGCCTAGAAAAATTCTTAAAGGACGCAAGTGGCTGATTTTGTTTGTTAGAAATTCTCTTTTTCTTAGATGTGAATTTTCCTGTGGAGTAGATGCTTTTCTTGGAAGTTGAAATTATCATTATAAAATGTAGAGTCAATTTGAAATGACACTAGAATAATGTATAAAAAGAAATTCAACAACATATTTTTCCACTTATTTGCAATGATGTATGTCTATAATCTTACTCATGCACAAGAGTTAATAAACTTCCTGGAGAGAATTCTAGTAGTTTGTTTCCATTAGAACCATTTTGCCATACACACACACACACACACACACACACACACACACACACACACATATAGTATATATATACAGAGACAGAAACTTTTAGGGAAAAAAGAAAATGCATATAAACAAACAATTAACAAACTATATTGTATTTTAGTAAGGAAAGAAAAGGATGGTTGCTCTCATTTTATCTATTTATAGTCATGATAATGATACCTAACATTTTTTTAGCACTTACTATGTGGCAGGTTATGATGCCCTTGACCTTATTTGCATTACCTAATTTAACCCTCAAAATCACTCTAGGATATAGGTACAACTATATATAACCATCATTGGGAAAATGAGGAGATGAGGCTTAGGGAGGTTATGTGAGTTGCCAAATGGATGATACAGTGGAAGTGAGCTAGCACTGAGACCTCTCTGCTTAAACCATGACTTTATACTCAGAAATTGTCTGTAAATCAAATCTTACTACTTTACCTAAAATGGCACTTCTCATCTTTCTTGTATATTAAACAGAAATATTTAAACACGTTGCTTTAAAAGTTGATTTGAAGAAATGTTTTTGTCTTTGTCAAATTAAAAAATTTACCCCTTCCCCAAAATTCCCACATGGAGTTAATAAAAAATAAACTTGATTTGTTTGCTCACTTATTTTTATTTCTTCCTCCTGCCTCTGACTGGGAGCATTTCCAAATTCATTTATTTTCTTTGCATAATGTCATTTATTTGTTTAGCTTTCAAAATCTTTATAGGTATAGCCACATCTAAGAATAAATTATTCTATCTCTTGCTGCCTTTTGGACTATCTCAGTGTGATGTGTTAACATGACCTTAAACCACACCTGTCCTGAATGGAATTAATCATTTTCCTTAACCCCCCCTTTCCTCCTCCTCTTAATTTGCTTATTTCTCTCTGTCAATTTTCTGATATCTAAACTTGAAGGGGGAAAAACAAAGTTTATTCACTCTTCTTTCATTTCCTGCAATCACTCATCTTAAGACGTTTGATCTCTCACATATTCTGTCTTTTGTCACCATCTTCGTGCATATAATCCTAGACTGATTTATCACATTATCTCTAAGAACCCTCTAATTAAGTTCCCTGCTGTCAGAATATCTCCTGATTTTCAATATATCTGGCTCCTTACCAAATTTATGTTTTCTTAAAGAGTAGTTTCTTAATGCTACTCATCACATTTCACCCTAAATACTTCACTGTTACTCACTGAATAGAGTTAAAATGATTTTATTTGGGATACATGGCCTATTATGCCAATGATCTATGACCAATAATTGTATTAAGTATTTTACCACTGGGTGGTAAAGTGGAAGTTTGGGCTTAAATACAAGGGATAAGGGTAGGCACATTCCAAGTAGGTACTGGGCCTTATGTATTACCCAGGGAAGGAAAAACCTCTTGCCAACATTTAGGGAATAAAAATTACTAGAATTTTTAGATCGAGAGAGGAGTTTTCAAGAATGTTTTTTAAAGTGTTCCTTTTATACTATGAGTCTCATCTTCTTCCCAACCCTTGTATCAAAACCTTCCATCTTAGTTCTTGGGTAGCTTAATATATGACCCTGCCATTTGGTGGATAGAGTAGACTAGTGTCTAAGACACCTGAGAAATTGAAATGATTTCAGGCCTAAGCGGCCCAAGGTTTGGGGAGTTATTTCACTGTCCTGGTTTACCAAGGAACAGGATCTGTGAGTGTTTGCTATGGACAGTGTATGAGAGTGAACTTAACACATGTTGTTTAAGGCTGTCTGAGGCCAGCTATGGCCCTCCAGCCAAATCTCATTGCTTTTTTTAGGTAAATATTGGAACAGAGCCATGCTACTCATTTATGTGTTGTATATGGCTGCTTTGGGCTATAGTAGTAGAGTTGAGTAGTTGCTACAGAGACCATCTGGCCCACAAAGCCTAACATATTTATCATCTGGCCTTTTACAGAAAAAGTTTGTTCAACTCTAGTTTAGAGCAGTAAGCAGATTTGGGGGAAAAAAATAAAAGGCTGGAATCATTGTTTGGTTCTTAAGGCTAGAGGAAGGAGAAAGCAAATAATTAGCATAGGGAGGCAGTCACCATAGTTATGGGAGGTTTAGTTGAGAAATGCCAAAGACAGAAACGTCAGAACTCCAGTTAATGTGGAAAGAGCCCGCCTGGTGTTATACGTCTTCCATGTCCTGCGATTATAACTCCAGTTTATGATGGTCTCAGTCAAGTAAGTGCTTGCTGCTCCCCTTCCTTCTTCCTTTCCAATCTCCAGCCCAAGAGGGCTGAGAAATCAGTTATCAACCAGAGAGGAAGAGGAGTAACAGTAGGAGGGGACAGAGAAGTTCAGCTCACCTAGAAACACAAGCCCCCAGCCCACCCTTAAAGCAGGCTCAAAGCTTTTGTTATTACATAGGTGTCATCATTTTAATTATTAAAAGGAGATAATGTTTTGAAACTTAAAGAGACTTTGGAAATGTTATGGTGCAAGAGTAACCGGAGAAGACATGCCGTAAAGCTGGATTTTTATCAAGGGAAAGGGGAAGCCAATGGCGTGCTGGAGCAGGGTCCCCTGGCTTGAGAGAGCTCATTGTTACACATTCAGGAACT
>CAUYSK010067956.1:25000-101941 GCA_963575035.1 Avahi laniger | reverse complement strand
ATTTCTAGAACAGGAGCTATTTGTTCTGAGGCCCCATTTTCTCTAAGTGGATTTCCTGCCTATTAATCTTCCATATTTTACTCATTTCTTAACTTTACCACCTTTCGCCTGGTGTATGCTCCACTGAAGTAACCCAGTTTTTTCCAAGTTCGGTTTTTAGAAAGACATCTTATTTCAGTATTGTGGCCCTTGCTTCTTCCAGGAAAACTCCTGTAAAAAGAATTCTGTTCTTTAAACTTAGAATTTTTTCCCCTGCTGTTTGAGAATAATCTGTACAACAAATACCCTGTTAATTTTTGCACATAGAAATGACTTTTGATAGTTTAAGAGGCTCTCTTTAAAAATTCTTCAATAAGGTTGTGGGTCTTACTAATCCTTTGAAATCATTCCAAATTAAATCAGGTGTTCATTCAACCAATACTGCATTGAGACACTAGAATGCAGGGGGCTGGTTCTGTCGCTCACCTCCATAGGGTTTCTCCTTTGATGTCACCCTGTCAGTGAAGCTGTCCCCAAATACCTCGTATAAAACACCTCCTTCATTAGTCCTTAGTCACCCCTTACCCTCATTACATGTTCTCATAGAGGTTCATCCCCACCTGCAATACTATGTATTTACTTGTATATTTGCTTTTTACTTTCTGCCCCTGAATTGGAATGTAAGCTCTATCCCCAATGCCCAGAACACACCAGCATAATAAATATTTGCTTGATTGAGTGGATTTTCTAAATTTTTAAATTTACCAGACACTTATTTAGCACCTTCTGAATGCCAGAAACTATTCTAAGATCTTCACAAATGAAAGCCCTTCACTACATGGATGGTTATCTTTGCCTTTCCTTCACAAATGCATTTTTCTCTGCTATTCCAGTTCTTTTCCTCAAAATAATCGTTGTTTTGAGCAGCTGCAATCCTATATCTATCTTGACATAACGTTTCTTTTTTCCGTTCCTAGCCTCCTGTTTTGTTGGTGTAACTGTTATCTCCCATCATGTTTCTGTGTCTCTGAGGTTACAAGAGGCAATGGTTCAAGTTCTCGTGGTATTTCCACTCTTGGAATGGGCACACGCCCACATTTTGTACACAATATGCCCCTGAAAGTAGGATGAAAGGAAGTCAAATGTACAAAGGGGGGGAACTCTATTCATAGCCATATTTTTCAGTGACTGTGTGCCTAGCTCTGAGCTGTCGACTTGGGTCTATGCATCGTTTTGCCATTCCAAGTGCATTAAAAACAATGAAATGTTTACATATGACATAAATATTAAGTCATACACATACGTACCATGTATTAGTGTGTAAATGATTATTTCCAGAAAGCAGAATCAATATAAGTACAGACAAATATTCTAAATCATTTCTGTCTTCAAATTCTGGATTTCTCAATGTACTCGGTGACTGACGGTGGTAGAAGAAGTTGTTTGTTTTCATGTTGGGCAGGACTTGAGCAGGTGATAGTTGTGCTGGCTTCAGTGCCCTGTCTTGCCTGGAAGAACATTTTGGAGGTGAGCTTGAGTTGTGTTGGCAGGAGCTTTGAGCCACAGGGTGAGACAAGAGCCTCCAGGTGCGTGCAGGAGTAGGGAGGCCCCACGGGCCCTTCGATACACTCATCAGCTGCCCGGGCGGTAGCCGGGCCAGATCTGCCTCTGGCCCACTGGCATCAGCCCTTTCTGTGAAGACCCAAGTACCCTGCCCAGCTGTATTGCTTCTGAAACCTACCTGGATGGGCATCCCAGGAATGTGGCTAGCTGGGAAAGGGCAGAGAGTTTCAGTTCTTTGGCTTCTGGAAATTTGTAGGCTGCCTCAGGCTACTACTCTCCTAAGTTTGTGTTTCTTTAACTTTTTGTCTTTGTGTTCACGATGTAAAAGGAAAGGTCTGCATGTTTCTTCACTCTTGAATGTCCTGTGCCTTCTTCTTTAACACCCCGTTAATCTGGGGGTGAGGCACCCCCACCTGCGTTCCTCTCGGCCCTGCTGGGCACTTGCCCTCTCTGCCAGCAGGCAGGGCCACTGGGGTTGTCTCCTCTCCTGGAGGATGTCTGAGCCCAGGAAGCAGCTGGGGACAGTGGCTTTTCCACAGAAGAGGTGGGCGGGTCCCTGCCCTGGCCTTGAACAGTTTCTCAGGGCTGGTTTTGACAACTTCTGTGGTTTATGTGGCAGAAATGCCACTGCTGAAGTTTTAATTTTTCTCTAGAAAAATAAAACATGTCATTTGTTATGGCTTATGAAAACCTTGGGATTGGTACTTTCGCATTGCTTAGCGTGTCATTCTCCTTTGCAATAACATACCATTTGTTGCCATGTAGGCAGCTGGTCGATATTTAAAAATAGAATCCCCAATCAAAAAGTGCTGCGAATATGATTCCAGAAAGTTATTTTGTGTGCGCATATGCACACGCAACCGTGGGTATTTGTGAAGGTGAATGTTTTTCATATTATTTACATCCTTGCTTTTTTTTTAACCTCTTAGCATTTTTATTTTACTTAAAGGATAATTATAATCCAGCTAGTTTAAAAACTACCAAATAGTAAGTAAGTAAACATGGAGCAGAACTCTATAATCAAATGATCTGTCACTGCACAGTTTGTATGTAAAGCTTGGTCACCAGATGGAGCTTTATGTGATATGGTTAATCCTGTCCCAAATCACTGACAACAAAGGAGCGTGCTAAATTCAGTGATCAATCCTACAGTATCAGAGTCACTGCACGTACGTGCTGCAGCGTGTATGTAGCGCTCATTGGTGGTGTTCGGAATTTCTAGGAAGATATGTCGTCAAGCAAACAAAGAAACCAATTTTATTTTAAATCCGAAAGAGGATTTGTTTTGCCTAAGGAACATATGAATGCTGTATATCACAGTCAAAAAGGAATATTGTTCAAGAATATTTTTAAACATTCCTGTGATAATGTCTTCCAGCCTTTGCACAGATATAGGGACTACTTATGAATTTATGTAATAAAGTACTTAAGACCTTTAAATTATTTAATATTTAAATTGTAGAACTTTGTCATGAAGCTTTGAAATTATCATATAATCCAATGTGAAACATTATGTAGGGAAACCAAATTGCTTTCTAAAAACTTAACCAGTTCCTTAACTGTTAACGATTTATATCAATTGGAGAAATACGCAGAGAAGTGAACTAGAAGTGTATAATTTCTGTGATTCTAGAAGGATGATTAGTATTTGAACTAATGTCTTTTAGGAACGTATCATTATTGTCAAAATAATTGCTTCCTTTAGAAATATATAGGTGACATAAAGAAAATGAAAATGTTCTTTGCAGTATATTTTGTATTGCCCAATTCAGCATCTTTTTGCTGAGATTGTATTGACAGTTTACAAACAATAAATGTTTGTAAAATCTTCTATGAAAATCACTTACTGCTAATAACTAAATAAATTGAATTCATTTCTGCCCCTCAGGTATTCACTTACAAGCAGAGCACAATTACCCGCCAGAAGGTGACTGCCATGCACCCCGCGGATGAGGAGGGCGTGGACAACATGGCCTCCTTGACAGAGCTACATGGCGGCTCCATCATGTATAACTTATTCCAGCGATATAAGAGGAATCAAATCTATGTAAGTTCCCTTTGTAACGCCTTTAAAAAAATCCCGGAAGTTTTGAGTGAATGCATATTTTTGGATTCAAAGAGTACTTCTTGCCTTTTGAGAACCTCAAGTTAATCTAAATAAAACTATGCATTCAACGTTTTTGCCAAATTAGAAACTTGGTTCCATAACTCATGTTTTCCTAGTGTTTATTGCCTAGATTTTATTACACGGGATTTACTTTCTGTTGAAGGATCTTCTGCACCTCTAGATAATTTGACCTTTCTTGTGAATATGCTCTGTCGTATTGCGTTTCTAAGTGTTCTGTGACGCAGAGAAGTCATGTGGAGTTGTTCGACTTCCTCAGTTAAGGGCCTGGGGAAAATGCTGACTTGCAGACACAAGTACCTGAGCTTGAGCTTTTTCTTTTTCTTGATTTTTCTCTTTTTACGGATTTTCACTTACTTTTCTGGCTCTGGAGCCCACCCGAGGAGATATTTGCATTCACGGGAACCTATCTTTCTAAGTTATGGGATTCCTGGTTTGCTAAGTAAATGGAGAACTAGCCATAAAAAGTAGTCATGCACATTTTTCTCTCATCTTTTATGAATTGTGACTATACCTATATTATAAAGTCATACTTAAAAATCACTTCTATAATAACTTGTTTTACATTAAAGTGCAGATATTACACTCTCTGTCAAGATGGATTGACCTGCACATTTTATCCCTTTTTCCATCTGCCTGTTTGCAAGTCTTTATAGTGAACTGGAGCAACTGCTTATACGTTTATCTTTCTTGTCAAGTTCAAACTCATAATTTTCTTAAAAATCCAAAATTACAATACTTCCAAAACCTTTGATCTTTTAGCAGTTTTTATGCTTTAGGAGTTACATTTACATTTGCCAATGTGTTTGTGATTACGACCAATAATAGTATCAGCCTTGGAAGTGGTGCTGAAACTCAGGGCATGCTTAGAGTTCAGGTGCCTCCAACTTACCTCCCCTGAGACTGGGAAAGAAGAGTTAGGAAAAAAGAGAAATTAGATATTTGTGGGTTTGATACTTAATTTTCCTCAGCTTAAAAAAGAGAATGTATTTGCCTTTCTTTTTGACATTGTGAAAATGTCATTTTTGCCAGATAATGCTTGCCAAATGTTTTCAAACAGCCCTGTCGAGAGAAATTCAATCGTGTTGTAGTCCTCTGACATGCTGAGCTTGCTTACCCGAAGTCTTTAGATTAAAATATTTTCCATATGTTCAGAAAAGGTAATGTTTATACATGTTTATGTAAAAGAGGCTCTGTATTCTGTGTTTTGCATGTGCTGGCAGAATGTACATTATTTATTCCTCTGTTTCCATCTCAAAAATCTCCTTGTACGTGACCAGTGAACTAACCCTCTTCTTCCCATAGAACACCCACTATGCAGGTATCCATGTTACCACTGCCCTGTGCCTGTGTTTTTATTATTAAGTATTTGACAGTGTCATGTAACTATTTGTTTACATAGCAATTTTCTTGCTAGCTTTGTCAAGGACTTATTTTGTCTTCTTCGAGCCAAGGACACTGCCAGGCGCCTGGTAGCTATTCAATAAATATTTGTAAAATAAATGCCTTTCGTATAACAGATAGTCTGTTGTAGTTGGTAATAAAATGTGAAGCTAGATTTTAAAAATGTTTGTTGGTATTTGTCTCTTGTAGGTAAGTACAGGTTGAGTAACCCTAGGCCAAAAGTTTGAAATCTGAAATGCTCCAAAATCCAAAACAGTTTGAGCACAGACATGATGCTGAAAGGAAATGCTTGCTGGAGTATTTCAGGTTTTTGAATTTAGGATGCTCAACGGGTAAGTGTAATGGAAATATTCCAATATCTAAAAAAATTTGAAATCTGTAACACTTCTGGTGTCCAGCATTTTGGATAAGAAATACTCGATCTATATTTCCAAACTCATACTCTTTTGTCTTTAAAGAAAAGACAGGTCGCGTGTGTGTGTGTGTGTGTGTGTGTGTGTGTGTGTGTGTGAGAGAGAGAGAGAGAGAGAAAGAGAGATGGTCTCCCTATGTTGTGCTCATGGACTCAAGTGATCCTCCCACCTTAGTCTCCTGTGTATTTGGGACTATCGGTGTGCACTGCCAGGCACAGCTAGACACAAGTTATTACACATTTTCAATAGTCAAGAAAAAGTAAGTCAATTAGAAGGAAAAAAAACTACTTGATAGGTTTAAAAGACAGAGCCTTTTAAAAAGTTTTTGCTTTTCCTCTTTCCATGATAATGTTGTTAAATTTGATAGCTAAATTGCCTTATAAATACTGTGAATAGGATCTTGGTCTTGAAGTGATAGTCTTTTTCCTCTCTTTTCAGAGAAAACCATAGGATTTTTGTGCATCCAATTTGCAGCTCAGTTTGGTTAATTATGCCCCTGTATGCCTTCCTTTTGAGACATGCATAATTGTATTATTATCTATAAAGGAGCCACCACAATTTTCTTATTACCGTTGAAGCTATTTGCAGGGGATGTCAGTACCTGCCAGACTCTGCTGGCACAGAAACAAGACCACCACTGTCAGAAGAGCCGCAGCTCCCCACCCTGTATCCCGGCTCCAAGTGATGCCCATCTGTGTCTTTACAAGACAAAAAAAGAAAAATTAACTGCATGGTACCAGAGGTGTTGTATTAGTTTTCTATTGTTGGCGTAACAAATTACCATAAATATACTAGCTTGAGACAACAAATTTATTTTCTTACACTTATGTAGGTCACAAGCCCAACAGGGGTCTTTGAAGGCCCAAATCAAGGTGTTGGCAGGGCTGCGTCTCTTTCTGGAGGCTCTTGGGCAGGGGGGATCCGTTTCCTGCTCATTCTGGCTGTTGAATGAAGTCAGGTACTCACAGTTGTAGGACTCAGCTCCTTGTTTTCTTGCTGCTGTCACCTGAGGCCTATTCCCAGCATCTAGAGGCCACCTACATTTCCTGGCCCCCTGATACATGGTCCCCTTCCTTCATTTTCAGGGCTAGTCACCCTGGATCCAGTCCCCCTCGTAGCTTCAAATCTCTTCTCCTCTTTCCTGCTTTCTGACTGCAGCCAAGAAAGGTTGTCAACTTTTAAGGACTCGTGGTTAGAATGGGCCCATCCGGGTAACCTCCCCAACTCAAGGTTCATAACCTAATCGTGTCTGCAAAGTCCCTTGGCCTCCTAACATCACCTGGTCACAGGTTCAGGGTGAGTGTGGGTGTCTCTGCAGGGGGCCGTTACCCCGCCCACCACTGGGGCCCTCCTTTGCAGTCATGTCATTGAATAGGGACTCATGTGGCACTCCCCTCTGCTGGTGTCTGGATCTTCTATTATTTGTTGACTTTCTGCTCTGAGTTGGCTGCTGGTGAGTTGACTCATCTCCAGGTAGAGAGGTCTCCTGTCCTCTCCTAAGAAGGAACATTGGCCTTTTCTCCTTGGGGACCCGCCTTTTTATCTAAGGACTTTATTAGAACCTAGTAAAATTTTTTTTTTCGCTAGCTTTTGGCATCCTTTGTTGAAATGGGGTAAAAAGCGATAGAAAGGTAAAAGCACTCAGAATAAACAAATCAGAGTCTATCTGCCCCTTTTCTCTACTAATCTCCTCTTTGGCTCTCTATTAATAACTTAATCTTTCTGAAAATCTATTTTTTAAATTTATGTTTTTTAAAAGGTCAGATACCATAACCCCTCTACCTGACACAGATGTTTTAAAATAAAATACGTGGAAGCTCTGGAAACTTTAACCTCTTGCACCTTTCTCCCCCTCTTACTCAGCTCATGCCAACTAGTGTTTGTTTAGAAAGCTCCCGCCTTGACTTAGATGCGTGTAAAGGGGGCTTCAGAAGAGCCTGACAACATCATCCCCAGCTTCAAAGCCTATCTTAGTGGCAAGATAAAACCAAGGCCAGCTCACGGCGGCACAGCCTTAAATAATAGAAGAAAGTCTCTCACTGAGCACCACGTTGTGTGAGGGTGACACAGATGTGGTCGTGACCCTGTCTGTGAAGCCCTGAAACCTTATAGCCGGGCCCCTTCACTGTTGCTATGGGTGTATCCCTGCCCCAGGCTTGTCCTTGAGGGGACGGAAGCCACACAGACTTTGATGTCAGCGTCCTAGGGCCCAGTGATCCAGCGTGGATCCAACACCAGGGTTAGAGCAATACCACTCTTTCCATACTGCCTGGGCCTGCCCGACAGCTGGAGTCCCCTCCTGGAACCTTGGGCTCTTGTCCACTTTTCCCACCCTCTGGGGACTTCCCGACTAGAGTCCTGCTCAGCACTCCAGCTCCCAGCTCCCAACCCCAGGCTTCCACCCTGAACCCCTTGGCTATGGGCTTCCTGCCAGAGGGGAGGTAGCTTCGCCTGATTGCCTCCTCCTTGGAGAGGGTCTGATGAGGGTCCCAGCCTCCTCTGTTTCTTCCCACCACCCATTAAGACCTGATGAGAAGGCGTGCCCACACCTCTAAGTTCCTAAAGCCTTAGGGAGAGGGGGCAGGGTGTGTATTTGTGGTGCAAAGAGATGGCCTGTAAGTGGGTCAGAAAGTCCCGTGGAGGGTGTGACAGTGATGACACTGCAAAGGTGGGATAAGAGTTGGTTAGGAGAAGAGGCGAGTGGAACCCCATACACGAAGATGGAGATGGAGGTGAGTTTGATGTGATGGCCCCACTGCATTGGGAGAAGGTCGCCTTCGGTTATGGAGTCAGATGTTTGTTGGGGAACCTTAGATGGGCGCGCAGGGTGGGGTTAGAAAACCTTAAAGCTTTGGTTCTCAACTAGAATGATTCCGCCCCCGGGGGTCATTTGGCATTATCCTAGGACGTGTTTGTTGTCATAGCTAGAGTTACGGGAAGCTAATGGTGTCCAGTGAGTAGAGGTCGGGGCGCTGCTGGACATCCTGCAGTGCACAGGGACAGCCCCCGCGACAAAGAACTCTCCAGTCCAAGATGTCAGTAGAGGAAGGTGGAGAAACCCTCCCTTACCTAAAGCTAATCTGGAAAGTTTGGGGTTGATATTTATAGTATAGAGATCCCACTGTCTTTGTTCAAGGCTTTTGAAAGGAGAATTTTCCTGAGAAAAATTGTAGAAGAGTTGAGAGCGAGGTGATAAGAGATGGGACTAGAAAGTGTCGCGGTGATTCTGCGGGGAAGGGATGAGGGTCTGAGCCCAGGGCAGAGGTGGGAGGAGTGAGAGAGCAGGTCGTGAGCGGGTGGGGCGGGGGCTAAAGACGCTTAGCTTTGCTCACCGGGGGCCTCGTCAAGCCCGGTGGCCATGAAAACAAGGCTCTTACAGACCTGGTCACTCCTTAAGGAACGAGAGACAAACGAGTGCGTTTTGGGTGCCTGTCCTCCTGTGTTCTGTGGCGTCTCGATCATCTCAAATTGTTATGTACCAGCATCTAAACACAGTGCGGACAAAGGCAGATGAGGTTTCTGTTGCGTTGAAGGTAAACTCCGTGTCCAGAGTGCAGGGACTGCCGAGCTCTGAGGTGTGGCAGTTTTGTTTTCTGCCGAATGGAAGAGAGAAGCACGTTCCCTCCATCCTGGGGATCGCTGAGTTCTGGATCAGCTGCGTGGAGGAGACCCTTCTGCCAGTCTCCGGGGAATGGCTCCAAACCACATCACGGGAGAGCCGCGGGGAACTGCAGAGCTCGCCTGCAATTATGGTGTCGAGGATGGCTCCAGAGGAAGCCGTTCTCTGTTCCACCCAGCCCTTTGGTTAGTTTGTTGGTTTTATGGAACAAACAATGCAGAGATTGGAATGAAAGGAGACCATTTTTAAGCAGTGGGGCTGTGTCTAAAGATAAATGCTTCCGTAAGCACAGAAGATGCTTGACAGCTAATGTATTTTTAGGTGTTTCAAAAATATCCTCCTTTGGTGAGGTGGCATTCCCGCCTGAATCCGCAAATGTGTTTGATGTTGTTCCTGAATTAACTTTGAAGCCCGCTTCTGTCAAGCATAACGTGTGAGCAGGCACCGGCCAGTTAGAGACCTATTGATTTGAGCAGGCAGTTGGCCTGAGTTCACCTGCGGGGAAATTATGGGCTGCTTGCTGGGTTAAGACTGGGCATACCCTGCCCTGGAGTGCTCTGTGTGCGGGGCATGCAAATCGAAATCTGTGTCTCATTTCCTTGGGTCGAGTCCAAAGTAGACTTTTTTTGGTTCGTTTCCATCCCTTTCCGAAGCTGGTGTCAAGTAACAGTGTGCCTTTCATGGATGGAGGATGGCCTGAAGTCCGGATGGTTAGTTAACACAGTCTTGGCTGGGACTCGTACCGGGAACAGCTGAACACGGTGCGGTTTGTCAGGGGTTTCTTGTTTTTTTGGATTTTTTTCTTTTTTCACATGAAATCAAGACTCACGTTGCCAAAAGATGATTGTAACCATCTGTCTGACTACATGTATTTTTAAACTTTACCAAACATTTATGCTCTGGAGTGGCGACTTCCACATCAGCACACGAGAGTGGCAATTAGGAACTTTGTTTTCTGTGGGGGTTTTTTTTCTCTCTTTGGGTTCAGATTCCTTTCAACAAGGAGAAAATTTTAGTCAGAAATTCACTCAAAGGAAATGGAAATGCCAACATTTCTAAATTTAAGAGCTTGACTTCAGCTAACAGCTTATCTGCTGGGATGGTTTTTCTTTTCAACAAACTTGAATGCTTAATGGCTTTTTAAAAATTGTTTTAAAATGTTTTTCAATGTTTTTCATTGGCCCTTGGCAAACAATTTTGTTATAAGGTACACCAATGCCACCTTGCTTGGTACTGGGCTCCGTGCTAGCAAGGCTCAAAGATGCAGAAGTTCTCTTGTTTACAGTAATGGTTTGTTGAAAGATTGAATAAATGAAAGACAATTAATTGGTGAACACAGATACAAGTAAATCCTTGACAGTAGCTCAGGGTAACAATGGGTGTGATAAAAATACTTAACTTGGGAGCACAAAGAATGAACATCAGAATGAGGAAGTGAAGAGAAAATCAGAAAACGATTCCGGCCAAGGCACTACCTGTGCTGAGTTTTGAGCATTTGTAGAGGAATTTGGCCAAGAAGGAGGGTGTCCCTCCTGGCAGTAAACCATCTTATGGAAAGACATGAAACAGCGCAATGCATTGTTATTTAATACCCAGCGCAGGATACTGAGGACACGGAACGAAGGTTGCATGCCGGTGGGTGGTAAGGTGCTTGAGAGCAGAGAAGGAAGGACTTGCTCTGTGCAAGTTAGTGAGCTTGAGCTGGGTCTTGAAAGCTGTAGGGGACAGCCTTAAACATGAGTTTTGGGGAAATTCACTCGGCCTCATGGTGGTAGAGGAGGGCAGGAGCAATTGCGTCTGGGAGGAGAGGTGACCAGTAAACCAGGTGGGAAATGAGAGGTTCTCAATCAGGGAGAGTTAGGGTATGAGACATTAAGAGGTAGAATCCATGTTTTTTATTGGGTTCGGGGGGCAAATAGGCTGAATTTCTATAGGATTACTGGATTACCCATTTGGGTAGACCATTTGTCAAGAAGAAACAGGTGTTCGGGGGAGATTAGCCTTCGCCATGCTGAGTTTGAGCCATCTGTGGGACATCCAAGGGAATATGTCCAGTGGACCACTGAATATACGGATGTGTAACCTAAAGCCGAAGTTGCACTCAGGGTAATGATTTAGGAAGTAAGTCGTTGCCGTATTTAGCTAAGATGATTGAGAGAGAAGGAAAGGGGCGAATGGTGGGTGGGAGATAAATCTGGATAATGTGACTCCCACGTCCTAACAATTTTTCCCCTTAGGAAAGTCTGCCTTGGCACCGACTTTAAATAATCAGTTTCCCTAGTACATTTCAGATTACTTGATCTATGTCCGGATTTTCAGGACCACATGATGAAAAGCAGTTGTGGTTTTATCTTCATTAACAATAACAATAATAAATACCTCTGATTTATGTAGCACTTTTGGATAGTGATCATGTAGGGTAACAGAGGATGCCTTGTAACTACTGATCAAAATCTTGGGCCCAGAGTGTGCCAGGGGAGGTATTAATAATCTAAGGGCTGAGGACTTTGTGGACCAAACCATGTCTAGGTGAGTTATTCCTGTGATGGAATTGTGACATCCCACCTGCATTATGGATCCTTTTGTATCTACAATCAGACTGTCAGAGGCCACTGGATCATTTTAAGTTTTCTTACTTATATTTGATATAAAAAAAATTTATTGCATGCATTTAAGGTGTACAACATGATGTTTTGGTATACATATGCATAGTGAAGTCAAATGATACTTGATTTTTTGGGGGGGTTGATAGGGAGTTAGATACTAGGTGTTATCCCCCCACTTTGAAAACCTTGAATGGGTGGATTATGGATTGAAGAAATGCAATGAGTTTCTCCTAACATTTTAAGTAGTACATGCTACAGCTGTTCCAAATTATTAAAATGGGCAAGGAAATGTATTTTGGGGTGAGTTATGTGGAACTTTTCTGACTAGAAAATATTTTTATGTGCTTCAAAATAGAATGCACTTTCTATTTGTGAAAAGCCATTAAAATGACCGGGCTATTTATTCTTGTGGAATTTGAAATCCAACATGAGGAAACCGGTACCTGGCCCCACCTCAGATTGAGGAGTTGCATGTGTCTGTGGTCTTAAGCTGCACGGAGTCACCATGGCCATTTGTGGAGCAGTGACGATACCTTTTTATAGAGTGAGAAATGATACAAGCACACTACAAATGTTGTCTCATAGCCCTTAGAATTTGTCACCACACTTCATCTTCCCTTCACTTGATACTTGACAGCTAGGCTCTCCCTGGCCCCCTCCAATTGCCACTGCTCCTTAACTTTGCGTGTGGAAGTCACGTATGATTCCGTGAACCTCCTAAACATGCAGCCTGCACGGTAGTGACAGACTCGTGCATGAAAAGTGAAGAGTGAGGTGGGATATTTAGGATAGTGAGGGCAGAAGAGGGGAATAAGATGTCCTTGATCATAGTTATTTTTGCTGAGAAACCTCTAAGATGTCAAATAATTTGTCTTTCTATTGGGGGAACTATTACTGTGGTTGCTGTTTTATTTTACACCTCTGTTTTAGCAGGTTCAGAAGTGCCACTTGGCACACACATGGGCACAAACAGCAAAAACTCAATAGTAAGTAAAGATCCTAACATGGGCTGAGGCCCCCCACCCTCTTGGGTAACCTGTTAAGAAAATAATTTGTTAGGACTTGGGCTGTTCTGTCACCCTTTTGGTGATTGGATTGAGGTGGCAAGACCGTGAGGGAAATCGTGGAGGAAACAGGCTTTGTGGAAATCCAGTTGAAGTGAGGTGCGGCCCTGAGCAGACGGGGACAGCGTGGATGGAAGGAGAGGGTGGCTGAATTCTAGAGGAGCACCCAGGACTCGATGACATTGGTCTCTGGCGATGAGCCTGGCAGAACTGGGCAGGTCGGGGGATGGTGAAGACGTGCGCTTTGCAAACGCAGTGTGGCTCACTGTCCAGTCCAGCTTCCCTTCCTGGAGCTCACTCACCAGTTCTGGGACTGTAGGGACAGCATTTTACCGTCCCTTTGTTCCTTTGTCTATCAGCTGAGGCAGCAGCAGTGACCCTGCCTGTCCATCACAGGGTTAAAGAGGAACAAATGAGGGGTGTGCTGATCTGTAAACAATCCTCTTGGATTACCAACGGTCAGTTAAAGTTGTTTTGGAAGCTTGTGGGCTTAATTGTCATTTAAAATCCTGTGAAGAAGAAGAGCTTTCTGAAAGCTCAGAAACTTTTAAACAATGACTTAGATCACTAGTGAGAAGGTGAAATAGTAAAACTTTGTGCATTCATGATTTAAGAGCCTTACTTTCGCTCCCGGTAGTAAACAGAGGAACATACTCTAAGAGAGACTTTCTAATTACGAATAAGGCAAAGTTTCCTATAATCTTAAAAAATAAAAATAAAGTCAGGTTTTCTCT
Source organism: Avahi laniger (assembly GCA_963575035.1). Taxonomy (NCBI): domain Eukaryota; kingdom Metazoa; phylum Chordata; class Mammalia; order Primates; family Indriidae; genus Avahi; species Avahi laniger. The sequence goes on along the minus strand of CAUYSK010067956.1, from coordinate 88,434 downwards.
CCATACCAGCCAGACACACATTTGACATTATTCTTTGCCTTTTTTTAAGAAGAGATTTCAGATTATTAAGTTTTAGCTCAAATTAAGTCTGGTTGATGTCCCTGTTGGTATGTGGAAGTCTATTTATTGAATTTAATGCCAGCCACGACATATTTTTTAAACTCTAATGAGATTATTTTCTCCCTGAAAATCTCAATGCCATTTGTTCTCCCTGTTACTCAAAGGTCTATAATTCGTCATCAGAGCATTTTTGTGTCTTAATTTGAGTTAAAATTTAAAGGTGTGTATCCTAAAACTTTTTATTAAGGTTAAGGAGCATAAATAATGCTTCTTGTTATTTACCCTTCAAGTCTGTGCTTGCTTTTAAATCTCTCTTCACACTTAGAAAAAGAGATTGATGTATTGTATCCAGCACCAAAATTCTCAATATTACTTAATAGTAATTTTTTCCTTTTTTTAAATTAAAAAAATTTTAATTGTGGTAAAATACACATAACATGAAATTTACAGTCTTAACTATTTTAAATTGTACAGTTTAGTGGTGTTAAGTACATTTACATTATTGTGTAACAATCTCCAGAATGCTTTCCATCCTGCAAAACTGAAACTCTGTACTCATTAAACAACATCTCCCCATTCTCCTTCCCCCAGCCCCTGGCAAGTGCCGCTCTGCTGTCTCTATGAGTCTGACTAGCCTAGATACCTCGTATAAATGGAATCAGACAGTATTTGTCTCTTTGTAACTGGCTTATTTCACTTAGCATAATGTCTTCAGGGTTCATCCACATATGTCTAGATTTCCATCCCTTTAGGGCCGAATGGTTCCGTAGTATGTGTATCCTACATTTTATTCATCCATTCATTTGTCGGTGGACACTTGTACTGCTTCCACCTTTTGGCTTATTTTATACAGAATATTTTTTAGACACTGTAGAAAATTTGAGAAACCATTCTTGACTCAGTGGAAATACGCGAAAGAAAACAAGAAAATGCTTAGAGAATATGGATTTAAGGAAAACCTTGAAAACAATAGATCCAGGACATGTTATGAATGTGTGTTAGTTTTGACTTTGTTTAGAGTATAACATATGGTCTAAATTACAGGTTTAGAATTTTTTTTTTTAAGAATATGAGTCACAAAATGAGAAGGACCACAATAGTAGCACCTACATTGTTAGGAAGAGCCACTTTGGAATATAGCCATATAGCATTAAATGCTTGATCTTTTAAAATCAGGTGCAGCTGTTTATTTTATACAAAAATACCATCTCTCTACCCAACAAGGAGAAGGGTCCTGAATGTTTTTGAGGAATTTAGGAGAATTCAACTCATGGTCTGGTTTAAAGCTATAAACGTGGATTGCGGGGCATGAGAGATTGTCATGAATTTGAGGCAGGCATCTTGTAAGGTGCTCATGTGTTTATTTATTACTTAGCTTATAAAGTGATAAGTTTTGAAAATTGAAATGAAAATCATTTTGAAAAAAATGTTTTTTCATTAGATACATTGTATGGTGCGTAAAATGAAAAGTAAAGTAAAGGCCTGGCTTGGCACCTTCCACTAAATGATACAGCAAAGCCACCTTTCACCTGCAAACATTTTTCGGCACCTTCAGCCATCCCCTGACAGAGCAGACCCTGGGAGGAAGAGCCTTCAGCCTTTTATTCCACAGGAGATTTGGGGCCTCTGTCAAACGTTGCCTGAGTGGAGAATACAGACACGGTTGACAAGGAGCAGCGGGGCAGATGGGAGAACAGCGGAAGCTGAGGAACCTGGGGTGGTTTTAGCGTGGATTAGAAGATAGCGTCTTCCTCATTCCCTGTGTGTGGCATCGTGTTTATGGGCTGAGAGCCTGGATGTGTCCACGATCCTCAGAAAAGAGTCAATCAGGCACAGCGATCTGGGTTCAAGAACACAAGAGCATGTGCTGTGCCCTTAGAATTTTCCCATCAAAATGGGGAAAATTGAGGCTTTCTACATAAAGCACTAAAAGTCTGTTACAAGCAATATTTACGTGCAAGTTTTAATTTCTTAACAATGTTTAATAAGGGTCTATGTTTTCTTCATGGTCACTCACTTGGCCGACGGGCACATGGGGAATGTGTCTTCAACATCTTATAGTGAGAGTCACACACGAAGGTCAGTACTGTTTAGGAAAAGCGCACGGCCACCAGAGCGTGGTGCTCGTTGGCCGGGACTAACATCTTCCTATAACTAAACCAATTTTGATAGTTTTGGTCTTTTCGCTCTCAAACTATGCTTTCTGAGGCTGTTTGTTAAAGTGTTCTGTTTCATGCCATGCACGGTTTTCTTCCCTCCTGAAAGATGGTAACTTAGTCTTGCGATCCCCAACCCCCAATCCCCAGTACTGGTCCATGGAAAAATTGTCTTCCATGAAACTTAGCAACCTGGGCCGCGCAGCAGGAGGTGAGCGGCTGGTGAGGGAGCGAAGCTTCATCTGTATCTATCTGTGCTTCGTCCGTGCGTGCTCCCCATCGCTCACATCACCGCCTGAGCTCCTCTCCTGCCACCCCCAACCCTCATTCTGTGGAAAACTGGTCCCTGCTGCCACAGAGATTGGGGACCACTGACATAGTACTCCATTGGTGGCACCACGAAGTGTGGCAATGACTGGACTCAGCAGGGAAAAGGATCATGAAGTTTTTCGTGGGGTCCAGCATGCATGGCCACTAGCCAAGTACAAATTCTGCAGGCTGCCTCCACGCAGAGCCTCTGCTGTTAAGCTGCCGGGCGTCCTTCCTCCCCTAGCAGCACTGTGATGGGGTGGAGAGGACACGTGGGCTTTGGTTTCTGGGCTGAGTCTGTAGCTGCCATTCTGAAACACTTAAAAACTCTTTCATCGGGCGAGGCACAGTGTGAATTACTGTAAAAACGAAATTAGGTGTAAAACCATTTGGATGTTGCGTCTTCACCTTTGCTAACAAGCTTCATGCCGCTGCGTCTGCTCCCCCCATTCAGAAACTCTGCCACCCACACTGTCAGGATCGGCAGAATCTTAAAAGGCTACTCCACGACTATTGAGGTTCTCCAGTTACGAGGAGGTAACATGGCTGTGAGATTTTAACCGAAGCGATCATTCTTTTAAAGAAGGCTTATGTAAAAAAGAGTCTGGAATTAATGATGGTTTTATGGGTAAATCAGTATGTTAAGAAAAAAGGGCTCATCTCAGAATTTTACAGCAACTATGCAAACATGTTATGAACAGGGCATGCAAAATTTCCAAGGCATAGGTGTATCATTTTTTTAAAAAGTTCTGTTAATAATGGGTGAATATCCTTAATACTAAATTAAATTAAGTAAATTTAATAATCCACTTAATGCCTTTAACTGTGGCTCTTACATTCTACTTATAACTGAGGATGAGGCCTGGCGTGTGCTTAGTTCAGATCACCACATTGATTGTTGACTTCGTTGACTGTTGCCCTGTCTGTATAAAGAGTGACAGTCCTGTTTTGACTTCTGCTACAGTAGGGGAAAAAATAACATATTTCACAATAAAAGGAAACATTTTGACATTAACACAATAAAAATAATAATAATGTATGCAACTACCAAAAAGATAGAAAACAAGCCTGACATTTTAAACAAAGCAGAGGAAGGGGCCAGGTATTCAAGCATTGCCTGCCTGTGCCCTCACCTCTGCGAAGAGTTGTTGTAGAAGGAGACGCTGGAATGTCTGTGTCCAGGCATTGCTGGAGGATGTGTGGTACCCTCGGAGTAGGACACTTTCCTTCTTCAGGGAATGAAGCAGCTTCCCTCTTTGTTTCTGGCTCAATCTTCCCCACGGTGCTCTGACAGGGACAAATCTTCTTTCTAGAGACTTGATGCTTCCAAGGACCTGAACATTTACTCATGAAAGTACCACATTTTTTTTCCCTAATTCAGGTGAAATTCACTTAACATAGAATTAACCATTTTAAAGTGTATAGTTCAGTGGCATTTAGTATATTCACAATGTTGTACCATCGAGACCTCTTAGTCCATTTTCTGCTGCTACAACAGAATACTGCATGGTGGTAATTATAAGGAAGGTAATTATAAGAAGTTTGTTTGGCTTGTGGTTCTGGAGACTGGAAAGTCCAAGAGCACAGCACTGCTTCTGGTCAGGGCCTTCTTGCTGCAGCATGGCAGAGGCATCACATGGCAAGGAAGGCTTTGAGACAGAGAGAACGGGGACCGAACTTATCCTTTTACCAGGAGCCCAGTCTGCAATAACTGACCCACTCTGCAATAACGGCATTAGTCCATTCATGAGGGCTCTAATCACCTCTTAAAGGCTCCGTCTCTTAATACTGTTACAATGGCAATTAAATTTCAGCATGAGTTTAGGAGGGGACAAATATTCAAACAATAGCAGCCTCTGTCTAGTTCCAAAATATTTTTACACCCTAAATGGAAACCCCGTATCCGTTAAGCAGTCACTCTCCATTCCCTCCTCTAGCCATTCCTCTCAACTGCCAGTCTTTCGGTTTCTATGGATTTACGTATTCTGGGTGTGTGAACTTTTGTGTCTGGCTTCTTTAACTTAGTATGTTTTCAAGGCTTACCCATATTGTAGCATGCACGTATCGGTACTTTAATCCCTTTTTTGTGTTTAAACATTATTTCCGTATGTGGCTATGTCACATCTTACTTATCCATTTATCTGACAATGGACATTTGAGTTGCTTCAGTCTTTTGGCTGTTGTGAATAGCGGAGCTGAGAACACAAGAGTACAAGAATTTGTTTGAGTATCTGCTTTCAGTTCTTTTTGGTATATACCTGGGAAAGGAATTGCTGGTTCATATGGTAATATCTTTTATGTGTTTAACCTTTTTTGGGTTCAGATTATTTCCAAAGCACATTAAAGTTTGGGTATCCCTTACACAAAATGCTTGGACCAGAAGTGTTTTGAATTTTGGCGTTTTTTTTTTCCCCTGCCTGGTTTTGGAATATTTGTATTATACTTACCGGTTATGCATACCTAATACTGAAAATCTGAAATGCTCCAATGAGCATTTTCTTTGAACATCATGGTGACACTCAAAAAGTTTTGGATTTTAGAGCATTTTAGATGTTGGATGTTTGGATTAGGGATACTCAACCTGCATAGACTTTATTTACATTTGAAAAGTTATGCTGAACACATAGTACTTTGCTTGATGTTCCTGGCAGTTAATATGAATATAAATTATTACAAATTGCTATAATATGGAACAGATACTCTCAGGTTGTTTGGACTTTTTGTCTACATTTGCTTGACTTTTCTTTTGGATTTCTTTTCCCCCTGTGTGTGTGTGTGTGTATCACTTGTATCTTTTTGTTTCCAAATTTCCTTTTCTAATAAGGACACCAGTTAGATTGGTTAGGGCCCACCTGAACGGCCTCATTTTAACTTAGTTACTTCTTCAAAGGCCCTATCTCCAAATAATAGTCATATTCTTAGGTGCTGGGGTTTAAGACTTCAACGTACGAATTTGGGGGACATACATCAGCCCATCATTCCCTGCAAGGCCCTTGGCACAGTGCACGAGCTCCTTAAAAGGTGGCTTGGTGGTTGCAGTGCTCTGCTTTTACCTGTCTGATTTGCTTTCTCAGTTTTGTTTGAGCCTGGAAACCAGGTAAGCAGACTCAGTTAGCATTTCTTGCAGAAGTACAAGCTAATAGTTATGTTCATATAGAGAGGGCCCCAGGCATTAAGCTCTGGTAACTCTGTAATCTCTGTTTTGCTGCTCTGAAGATGTTGCTTCATTGCCAACCTGGTGTTGTCCCAGATCACTAAGATTGTCAGTCATCTAAGTTCCAGATAAATTCATGGGGTGTTGAGATTACTGAAAGAATAGCATTTTCGAAATGGTCTTAAAAACTGTAGCTAACTCTATATAACATAAAAATTGCCATTTTGGCTATTTTTAAGCATACAGTTCGGTGACATTAAGTACATTTAGTGTTGTGCATCCCGTCTACTAACCACCTGCAGAACTTCCCCATCACCCCAAACAGCAGCTCTGTACCCATTAAACCACACCTCTCCTTTTCTCCTCCCTGACCCCTGCTTACCTCTCTTCTACTTTGTCTCTCCTGTCACTTTTTTTTTTAAGTCGGGGTCTTACTCTTTCACCCAGGCTGGAGTACAGTGGTGTGCTCATAGCTCACTGTAGCCTGGAACTCCTGAGCTCACACGATCCTCCTGCCTCAGCCTCCAGAGTGCCTGGGACTACAGGTGCACTACCATGCCTAGCTAATTTTTCCTCTTTTTTTTTTTTTTTTTTTTAAATTTTTTTGTAGAGATTGGCGCTGGCTATGTTGCCCAGGCTAGTCTTGAACTCCTGGCCTCAAGTGATCCTCCCGCTCCAGCTTCCCGAAATACTGGGATTACAGGAGTGTGCCACCGTGCCCGGCCTATTGTCACTTTTGTAACCCTACTGTTTCATCATCGCCACTTGGTGAAGAAGGAGATTGAACTGGACAGTCCTTTGTCCTAGGGAAGGGATTAGGATTAGGGAGGTCAGTGGGGAGCCGGGATTTGGGCTGGGGCTGCCTGGCCATCTTTCTTCTCTTGTACACCTTTTCACCAAGAGCCCTTTTTGAAATGGCTTCATTAATTTTTATGGAATGTCAAAGAGTTTGTACCCAAGAGGTGCAGGGACAGTGTGTGTGGGGAAAGAGAAGTCCGTTTCCCGCCAGCGCACGCTCAGGCGGGTTTTGGTGAAGCGAGGCCCCGCCTGGAGTGCACTGGAGTGCACGCGTCACCAGCCCTGTGTCTCCCCCTGTGCTTGCAGACCTACATCGGCTCCATCATCGCCTCGGTGAACCCCTACCAGCCGATCGCGGGGCTGTACGAGCGCGCCACCATGGAGCGGTACAGCCGGCGCCACCTGGGCGAGCTGCCCCCGCACATCTTCGCCATCGCCAACGAGTGCTACCGCTGCCTGTGGAAGCGCCACGACAACCAGTGTGTCCTCATCAGGTAACCGGCCACCGCCAGGCTGGCGCAGAGCTGCAAGGGACGCTTTGGGACAGCGACGGACGTGCGGCGGGCGGGGGGCTTGCCTACAGACCAGGGGTCCCCCAGTCCTCCGCCACTCCCAGCCCCAAACCTGCTTAGAGCATTAGCGACAAAAATCTTTTATAGCTACCTGAATTTCTCGGAGGGGGTTGCCCTTTGAATAGCGGCAGCCACAGCTTTCAGAAGACACCAGGAGCTCCCTTAGCAAAGCAGGCGGACCACGTGGGTTGGCTCTTGTCTTCACAATAATGACTCCATTCTGTTCCTTTTTAAACAACTTTTTCATTTGCCTTACTTCTTCTTTGGTTTATTCAATTATGAAGCAGGATCCTTCTATCTATTTAAGGAAAGCTTGCATAGTCGTTCTTTCAAATTTAAATGTTTTGTATATTCTAGAACGCTAGTCAAAATGCTTGTATATTTGAACAAGATTTCCTTTTTCTCTAGTATAATAAAATTACTCTAGATAGAATCTCTCAGATTTAAGAATTTTTAGTAATTGGGTGCTCCAGAAGTTTTCTTTTGAGTTAGCTACAGAAAAGGAGCTTACTGTGTGTATAGTAAGGGGAATATACATGGGTGTGTTTATTTCAGTTAATCCTCTTGGTGAGGGAGACAATACTTGGCATGTCTATTTTAGCTGAGTCTTCCTCAGTTTTTAAAATAAACTGCTAGAAGCCACACTGTCAAAACCTTTATTACTAGGAACTATCTAGAAAAGCAGTAGAATATATTTTTAAAAAATATTTCTGAATTTTTATTATTATTCAAATTGTCCTCATCACATATATTCTAGTGACATCCTATTGGTTCTTCTTATTCATTAGTTATATTGGAATCATGTTCCAGAGATGATTATCACACCCCTGGGTGATACTCGAAGCAGGTGTGAAAGAAGATTTTGACATCTGTTCTAGATGGCTTTCTACTCCAACTTCTGGCAAAATAATTATTGTATCATTTCAAGAGGAAAAGGTTATTTGGATTTGGGGGAAGGACAATAAAAAGACCCCTCCTATTCCCCTTCCAGATTTCTGATTCAATGGAAGGAAGGCACAGAAGACATATGGAGAGCCATATGTCAGCTTTAGACTTCCAGCCAATTGGGCTGACAACCATTGCAGCCCCAGATTAGACAGACACACAGACCCACCTAGCTGTGGGTACAGCCAGGTAACCTGTAGCCACGATCACTGTGGGAAAGCAATTCCCAGGTGGCGAACAGCAGGCCAGAAGTGCCCGAGTGAGCCTGCTCAGCCTTTCTTACCAGCACCCCTTAGAGAAGCCACCCCTCTTCCTATGGTGGTGGAGGAGACCTGCTTGAGTAGGCCCCTCGCTGAAACCCCAGGAGGAGAAATGGAGAGCGTTCGCACTGTCCCATGTGGTGTCAAAATGAAGATGGATAAGAAATAATGGCTAACGCTTGCCGAGGGGTTGTGGTGCATTGGACGCTGCGCCAAGGACTTTTCAGGCATGAACGTACTGACACCTTCTGACAGCCCTTTGATGTGGGTGCTCTGTTAACGATATCCACAGGGGCCACACACAGAAAACAATTTTCAGGGAGTGTATTCTTCTTACTGGCAGTTTATCGTTTTGATGATTCCTTGCTTTTTTAACAAATGTCAATTACATGTATGTGGATAGCTGAACTCTCTCTCTCTCTCTCTAAGGGGAGGGAAACATGAGCAGTGCACTCACTACTCTTTATCACGGTGCTAATGTGTTGGGATGTGGAAACAACTTGGCGGGATTGTCAGTGTATTCAGTTAAGCAAATAGGGGTCATTAAAACCTGCAATTAATCAAAACGAAGCTACTTGCTTAATATGGAAACAGAACTTTTAAGACTCACACGCCCAATAAAATAACTTGATTTATGACCAGAAGCAGCATTTGTGGGCTCTTTTAAAAGACGTCATAAAAATTCAGGAGTTAGAATTTAATATCATTATTTCAGCATACAGAATATAATTTAATGAGATTAACAGAAGGAGAGAGAACTTAATCTATTTTAAGAAGATCAAATTGGTGTCCACACTTAGGTACTTGATATTTGCCATTGATAATTGCTTGTGTTTATTACATTCAGTGGAAAAAATGTGAGCATGACTAATATATCACTTGCTAGACAGAGCAGCTTAAGAGGAAAGTGAAAAATAAAATGAGATCATTGTGCGTGTGTATATATATGTGTGTAATAAAACGGAAGGGGGTTGGCATTTTCATGGTATTTAAAAATGGAAGGGGGGGGTGAATCCCAAACAGAAAGTTCCCGTTATATGTAACGCTGATGTGAAGAGTAGCTGTATTTATCTAATTTAACTCAAGAAACAAAGACTTTAAGAATAGATTTCTCATTAAAATGTGTTTTGGTTTTAAAAGATTTCTCCAGCAGTTTATTTTTAGTGGAGGTTGGGGCTGTGGGAATTAAGAGAAAATTGAGTATAAAAGTAAGAATTGCCGGGAACAGGGACCCGGTTTAGATTTCCTTGGGAATGATCTGCCCCCTGGTGGATACAATGTGTTTTACTACTTTTAAAACATTCTTATGCCAGTGCCTTTAAAATCAGAAAACACGCCTATTTGGAACTAGACAGGACTTCATCGATTAATTTTTCTCTCACTTTATGAGCAAACATCACTTAGCTAAGGTCTCCAGCTGCTTGGTGGCAATGCCAGGTCTCTAGGCTTCTAGTCTAAGCCTCTGTCTGTGATCTCATTTTCAAAGTTGTAGCCTCCTAAGATCTAATTTTATTTCATCACTTTGTGTTCACTTCAATGCACGCTTATGCTATTTTAGTTTTGAATATAAATATATAAAATATATAAGTATATATAAAGCTAAAACTCACCTGAGAATTTTTTTTTCCATCTAATAAGATCAGTATTTTGTTGATCTAGTATATCTGACATTGACTTTAGTTTTTCCTATCCTGTCTAGGGTAGACAGGGTTTAGTTTATTATGATCTTTTCAGTATATATGACCTTCTAAGGTACACAATATAGGCAAGGCTTGTGGCTAATTCGTCTTTGCAACCCCAATACCCAGGACAGTGTCGGGCAGAGGACCAGCATTCAGTAGCTGCCAATCAAAGGACGAAAATACAGAATGACTGTTGGTTCAGAATCTCTGCTTGCTGTGTGTGTTTTGATTCTACAAAGCTCAAATGATTTCTTCTTTTATACCCTGGAATGATAATTGAGTGTTTCTAGAAATATGTTTAGAAGTGATGGTGTTGGAACGCTGAATAGAACTTTAGTCCTGTGTTAGAAAGGCACTGAGCACAGTAAGGCCGGGACAGGCTCAGGCTGTCCTGTGAAACAGCAGATGAAAGAGACCATGCTGGAAAGGCAAAGAAGGGGCACTGAAGTTCATTGAGCGACTCCTTTGTGTCTAATCCTCGGGGGGGCCCAAGAGACATTTTCTTTGGGGAAACTGAGGCACAACTGTTGAGTGACTTGCTAAAGAGACTTGAGCTGTTAGTAATAAACACAGGATTTGAACTTCAGTCTCTCTGACAGCAAAGTCTTTATTTTCAGAGCAGATTCCTACTTCCTGGTACAGCTTTCTACCGTAAGAGCTTTGTTTGGCTTGCTGAGACCTTTGGACTCAATCCTTTAGGCAGTAGAGAAGTTTCCTAAGTCTTCTAGCAAGTGAGGGAGTGATCCGATTTATATTAATATTTTAAGAAAATCAAGCGAACCAGGGGAATTTGATTCACAGGAAGAGAAATATTTGATTTTTGGGTGACAGCAAAAAGTATTGTGTAAAGGCCCAGAGAATATATATATTTTAGGGTTTGCAGGCGAGACTACCTGCATCACAGCTACTCAATTTTGCCCTGGCAGACAGTATGCAAACAATGGACTGTGTTCCAATAAAACTTTATTTATAAAAACAGGCAGCAGGTCAGAGTCGAGGGCTGTAGTTTGCTGACCCCTGCACTGGATCTAGAAAACCTCTAGGAGACTAGCCTGGCCAGTGCAGAAAGGGCCCCGATCACATCAGATGCCCTTTCCTTCCAGCGTGTTCTGGACCCCTCCTGCTTTCCCCAGGATGTTACTCCTTGAGCTTTGCTGCCTTTGATTCTTTGACCTCTCCCCTCTCCTGGATCATTAGCATTAGCATCAAAAATTTCTAGTTCATTTGGTTCTACACCCTCTTTTACCTTTGTTAAAAACTAAGAAACACACATTAGCCTAGTTCTGCCTACACAGGGTCAGGATCGTCAGTATCACTGTCTTCCACCTCCACACCTGGTCCCGCTGGAAGGTCTTCGGGGCAGTAAGATGCATAGAGCTGACATTTCCCATGATAACAGTGCCTTCTGCAATAACTCATATAAGGACATAAAGAATATTTTTGCACAGTTGTTAAAAAAAAACAAAAACAAAACACCCTTTGTTTCAGCAAGCTGCCCCCACCTCCTCCACTCACTCCGCTTCTGGATTTCTTCCGAGTTCTCTGGCCACTTCTTGGCTCCTTGGTTATTTTTCACTTCTTCCTTTACTAAACAACCTGTGCTTTCTTCTCTGAGTCTGCATGACTCCTCAATTTATATGTCCCTCCAATATACCAACTTTTGAGCCCTAGACTCATGTCCAAGTGCCCCTGAGGTATCCTCATGGAGATGGCTCACGGGCACCTCAAGGATGGCGTGTCCCAAACTCAGCCTAATTTTCTCCCAGAAATGTGTTCCTCCCCTTGTGCTTCTCGTGCTCAGCCAGTGGGCCCGGCACCCTGCCCTGTCCTACGCCTGAGATCTGGAAGTCCTTCTTTGATCTGGAAGAGAGGTCATTCTCTTTTTTTCTTCAAATAAGGTAAACTTAAATATAATGAAATATGCGATCTTATGTGACCAGTTCTGTGAGTTTTGACAAACACGCAAACCTGTGCTACTGACACCGGGTCATCATGCTGGCAGGCTCTCTGGGGGTCCAGGAGTCGTCCCAGACCCCTCCTCATCACTTCCTGACCACGCTGCTGCGTATTCTCCCTCTGTCTTCCTGGCCTGTCCCTGCTCTCTGCTGCCTCACACCCCATCCTGAATCACCCTTCTGTGCTCCCTGGCTCCTCCCTCATCTCCGTCTGTCCCTTCTCCATACATAGCGTCCTGTTGGCACTCACAATGTTTTGGATTTTGGACCATTTCAGAGTTCAGCTTTTCAGATTGGGGCGACTCAGTTTGTATATTGTAAATATTCCAAAATCCGAAATTCAAAACACTCTAGGTCCTAAGCATTTTGGATGAGAGCTACTCAACCTGTGTGAGAGATTGGCAGAGGCTGATATCCATGACTCCGTCTATCCCCAGTGATACTTTTTCTCGTTGTATCATATGTTCTTCAAGCATCTGCTTTCAGGATGTCTTTATGACAATGAGAATCCTGGGTTTTCTTTCCCTTGATCAAGTCTTCGTTGCAGAGTTTGAACCATATGTTCTCCAAGATTGTATTTTATCCACGTTATGTCAGTCAAGGTGGGCTAAGTGCCGTAACAAACAGCCCCCAAACCTCAGGGGCACAACACAGGAATGGCTGTTTCTTGCTCCTGTGGCAGCCCCTGGTGGGGAGTCGAGGAATTGGACTGCGCTGCAGGCTTCTTTGGTTGGGAGATGTGCTGTCCCTGAGGGCGCCCAGATGTGCAGTGGAAGGTGAAGAGCCCAGAGCCCCATGAAGGGGTTTGAGCCACCAGGCATGGAAGTGGTTTATGTCCTTCTTGCACAGCTGTCCAGGTGGCCACATCCAGTCCCCTGTTCCTCACTGCTCTGTCCTTCCTGCAAGGGAGGTTGGAACGTGGTCTACCTCTGTGCGCGGGAGGATACAGAGCTGGGTTTGGGGAACACGTAACGTTGTTTCTGCCTCATCCGTTTTAACCAGAGAACTTACCCCTTTCATTTTTGTTTTTGTTTTGTTTCAGTGACCAACAACTGCTAGGTAGGTATATATATTTTTTAATATGGAGAAGTATTTAAATTTCTCCTCAAAACTCTCTTTCTTAGTTTCGATGTTGCTCAGAGTGCATCGTCGTTGAGTCCCTCTGGGTGCCAGGTGCCAGGCTGTGCTGATACCAGTTATTCAAAGACGAGAGCTAAGCCCTGCTAGGAAGATTCTGGTTCTGATAAGGGAAACCTCAAACCAAAGTTGGCCAGACTTACCTAGGCCTTTCATTATATCATCTCGACAGCACAGGGCAGGGCAGTTGTAGGATTGGGCTTGTCTCCGATTTTCTTGGCTTTTGCTTTATGATCTCAAGATAGGAGTGGATTCTCCAGTATCGGTTGTCTGCAGCAAAGGGGACATTTCTGCCTGGTCTCTGTGCTTCCATGTGTCTGTGCACAAACCTCCCCTGGAGCCCACAGCACCGTTGACATTATGGCTCTTTGGCCGGAATCACGACACTGGCCCGTGGCCACACCTGTCGCTTGCAGAAGAGGGAACGACTGTGGTTGGCCTAGACCAGCGGAGATGCCCGTGTGCCCCTGACACCCAGCCTGGCATGTTCGGTGTCATCTCTGAGCCACTCTCTCTTTTATTACACGAGATTAATCATTCACCACATCTTCAGTAAAATTCCTCTTTGCCGACAACATCTTAGGTCTTGGAGCTCCACAGGACTTCCATTTAGGACTCAAATGGGGCTCGTCTGCTTCTCCCACCACTAGGCAATTATTAACGTGCTCCCTGCGGATGGTGTTTGTGCACTGTGCTGTTGCTCATCCCTTCGGTTCACTTTCCTTGTAAGTTCCTGGTGTTGTTGCTGCTGCTTTCTCCTCACGGTACCAAGCATGGCACTGTGAAACTGATTGCGTTTCTCTTTCTGACTCTCTCACATGCCCATACCTTCCTCTCCAGCCCGGCTAGACGTGCTGGGGACCCGGCCGCCAGAGGCCATAGCAACCACTGGAGACCCCTTGAGTCCTGCTAGAGCGTTACCCACAGAGCTACGTTCTCTCCAGCTGACCCGGGTGGGTCAGTCCTAGCCTTCCGCCTCCTGCCCTTGCCCCCGAACCATCCAACCCAATCCAAGCCCGTCTCTCTCTGCCGCCTCCAAGCCCGGCCCACCCGACCTGACCAGCCACAGATCTCATTCTCCAGGAAGGTCTTTCCAGCTTCTCTGGCTTCTTGCTTTCGCTAACATTGTCACCTTACCCAGCACCCTTCCCTCTTCCCCTTTTCCTGACTGATGTTTGCTGGTCTTTTAAGGTGTAACTCATCCCTTATGTCTCTCCTTGGCCTCCCTTCCCTCTGAATTGCTTTTTTCACTTTTCCTTAGCTATCACTAATGCTCGACCTTGGCAGGACTTTGGAGTCAGACAGACCTGGTGTTAGGGTCCGACTTGGACACTCGGCCGCTGCCTCCCTCGTGGGGTCGTGGGAATGAAATAATTTAGTGCGGTTGTGTGCCTGCAGGTTCATTGCCTCGTCCCCTCAATCATGTTTATGAGCGATCGCATTGTGACACGTTTACCTGCTTTAGTTCTCCCGGAAAGACGCTGTTAATGTGCTCGTTCATTTAACAAACGTTCACCAAGCGCCTGCCGCCATCCGGGCACCGCCGAGGTGTGCGGACCACAAAGACCCGACTCTTGCCGGGCTTACCTTCCACGGGGGGCTCCCTCGTCTCACAACCTTCCCTTAGTTCTGTTTACCTCGTTTGTCAGAAGAGGTACGTGTGAGGCTGGAAATGGGGTGGCCCGCAGGAAAAAAGACTTTTACTTGATTTTTAACTTCGTGCTTTTAAAACAGGCATTTTTCTCTCCTCTTTCCAACTTCTCTACAGTCGTTCTACTGGGGAATTATAGTGCCATTGACCAAAGCTGCTTTTGTTTTTTGTTTTTTTAAATCATACTTAGAAGCACAAACTTGTGTGTTTTGTCTTTCAGTGGTGAAAGTGGGGCAGGCAAAACCGAAAGCACTAAATTGATCCTCAAGTTTCTCTCAGTCATCAGTCAACAGTCTTTGGAATTGTCCCTAAAGGAGAAGACGTCCTGTGTTGAACAAGCTATTCTTGAGAGCAGGTATTTCTTTATCCGTTTTCTTGTTGCCACCTGATAGCATTCACGTTCCTCATGGCGTGGCTTACCTAAGGAAGAATTAAAATTAGTTGGTCTAGTTTCTCTTTTTCTGGACTTCTCTTTTACAGTTTTTAAAGGAGAGGTCTTGACACGCACATAGCGCTTTCTAATAACCTCAGCAGCAGCTCCTTGCGGTTGGAGGTGGCCTGACCCCTCCTCTTTCGGGCCGGGTTTGAGGTGGGGACTGAGTGGTGCCAGGGGTGGTCTGCAGCCTCCTCCCACCCGAGAGCCCCTGACTGCAGCTTCACGTGCGTTTGCAGGACCGGGGTCAGAGAGGATGCTCGCGTTGGAGGTGGTGAGAAAGGATAAGGCAGCAGGAATGCCGACCCGGCCACTACGTGAAAGGCTTCGCAGGGAGATGGCAGGGCTCAGTTCCCCGTCCTGCCATTTGGAGGCTTAATGGGAGCAGAGTGGGCTCGCGGCAGAAGGTCAATGATCTAGCAGGGAGCCCCAGAGCTTTTCAAAGACGACTCGGTACCGTCTGAGTTGTTATTTAAAATATATACTTACCTGATACATGGTTTGTGCATTATAATACTTTGGAGCCAGTAGGGACTTTATAGGTTCTGATATTTGGAGGTTCGTGTGGAGGTCGGCAAACTACAGCCTTGTGCCTATATCCTATATCCTGTTATTTGTTTTTAACATTCAAATGCTTCATTTTTTTAAATTGTGATAAAATATACCTAACATAAAGTTTACAGTTTTGACCATTCTTCAGTGGCACTAAGCACATTTGCACTGTCGTGCAGCCGCCGCTACCATCCATCTGTGGAACTTCACCTGCCTCCTGTTGTGTGTTTTTATACATAAAGCTTTGCTGGAACCCAGCCACCCTCGTGTGTACTGTTTACAGCTCTTCTAAGCTGCAGCGGCAGAGCCGAGTAGGTACAACAGAGACGTGGCTCGCAAAGCCTAAACTGCTATCTAGTCCTTTGCAGAAAGTGTTTGCCGACCCCTGATCCAGACTGACTCCATTTTATAGTTGGAAAAGACCCAGAGAAGTTAAATAAGGTGTCCCCAGGTCATTAGAACAAATGGCGAAATTTCCAGGACTGGGACTTTGTCGGTTTCTAGAATTCGAGTAGGGGCTGTTTCCGTGCAATCCCGGGATCGCTCGTGTGCAGGGATGAGCCGCTGCGGCCTCCTTGTCTGAGAACATCCTTTGCCCGCACGGCCTCGCCCTCATTCCACATGGGCACACAGGACAAACCTGTTTCAGCAAGTGTTTTGAAAATCTCTCTTCTGCAAATACACATAGTCACCTTGGGTCCTTTTGGTTTCAGATTTTTCTGGCAATTGTATACTTCGACATTCGCGAGAAATGCACTTGCCGCCTTCCGCTGCGCCCTGGTTAACGCTGTCTGCTGTCCTCGCTTTTTTCGCAGCCCCATTATGGAAGCTTTCGGCAACGCGAAGACAGTGTACAACAACAACTCCAGTCGTTTTGGGAAGTTCGTTCAGCTCAACATCTGTCAGAAGGGAAATATTCAGGGCGGGAAAATTGTAGATTGTATCCTGTTTCATTTAGTTCTTACTTATAGCATTCGACTTTCTAAATGGAAACTGTTCTCACTTATCATAAGGACAGAAAAAGAACATGAAACATTTCTTTCTGCCTAATTCTGCCTAGTTAGTGCCCTAATCTTAGTGTCCTTGACCTGTTAGTTACTCTATGAGCCAAGCATGGTGGTTCGTGCCTGTAGCCCCAGCTACTCGGGAGGCTGAGGCAGGAGTATGGCTTGAGCCCAGGAGTTCCAGGCCCGTCTCCTCAAAAAATAAAATAAGAATTTTTTTGAAAATTATTCTGTGAGACAAAGAACCGTATTTCTTTTGGATATCTCTGATATCATGTCCATAATCTGAAAAATTGAATTCCTCGTTTAACATCAGATATTTGTTTGAAATCAATTCTGTCAAATGGTTTGGCAGCTGATAGGGTACCACGTGTCATGTTTGGGGTTGGATTTAGATGAAATAGTCTATGCTTTGTTTGTCTTCTGGCTCCGGAAGTTTCAGTGCCAAAGGAACAGGAGCTGTAATTATTTGGGTAACAAAGAATAGAAAATTAAAGACTAATGGAGCATGTCATGTCCTCGTTTTGTTCCTTGACTTACCATTACTTTTCACATGAAGATTTATTAGAGAAAGTAAGTAAATGTGATTAAGTCACAGTTTCTTTCTTCCATAATAACAATTTTCAGAAATTACTGGTTTATGTGAATTAAACAGAGAAGACGTTGCTGACTAGAAATCTGATTTATCTCCTCAGAACCGAGTAGTAAGGCAAAATCCCGGGGAAAGGAATTATCACATATTTTATGCACTGCTGGCAGGGCTGAAACATGAAGAGAGAGGTGAGTGAGGGGGACAAGAGCAGAGAAATATGAAGTGGCAACTCATTTTCCATTTAAAAACCATCAGTAAATGAGCAGACATCTGTTTTTGATGATGTTGACATTCCACCAATTGCTATGAAATGTATATGAGAATACCAAATGATGCTGAATTCACTTTGGGGCCAAATAGTGGAGGGATAAACTTATCAATAAAAAAATCTTAAATTTTTTGAAATCTTGGTACATTTTTAATTTAAAGGATATTTATGAAAAATACATTATAGCTGATTTTAGTTTTAAACCACATCCAAATGAAGCTAATTTCTAAAAGTTTGATCTTTAAAGAAAAAACAACAAAACTATATCCTCATTGATTTTGTTTTTCCTCAGTAATATTTTCTACCATCCTGTTGAATTTAACTTAATTTTTTCTATTTTACCTAAATGATAATTAAGAGGGAACTTTATTATCTCAATAGTGGGCTTTTAGGGGTATAGAATTATGCGTATACTTTGTTTGTTTATATGATAGAATGTATTTCGTCTTATCTTTGCCAACTGTGATGTTACATTTTTCTTTCCTTCTGTAGAAGAATTTTATTTATCTGTGCCAGAAAACTACCACTACTTGAATCAATCTGGGTGTATAGAAGACAAGACAATCAGTGACCAGGAATCCTTTAGGGATGTCATTGTAAGTTACTTTTTAACTTTGCCCTATTAAGGGTGACTGATTTCATTTTCTTTCTGTTTAAAAAACAAAAAAAAAGAATTAATTACATTTGGACGAACGTGTAAGAATAGGTATTTCCTTCTTGTTCCAAGTCATGATAAAGAATTTCTTTCAAGCTGGAAGGGAATTTGAGGAATCCTCTTTCTTTAGAAGATGGGTGAATGTCTGTGTCATTCAGGGCAGATGGATAGTTCCCTTGGAACAATGTGTTCAGCATGTATACCCTCCACACCAAAAACAAAAATATCACAGGCTTCACGCTGGAGCAAGCAGATATTCCATTTTTGAGCTTATAAATAAGATTTCTTTTGAAAAATGGATTCCACAGCTAAAAACAGATCTGTTAGCCATTGGACCGGGTGACTGCTAGGGTTTCATCCAGTTCTTGTGGCCTCGTTGTGACAGCCATTTCTGACCGTGTGAGCAGTGGTCATCTTAAGACTCTGAATCACGGCACGCGGAGGTCTCTTGCAGTTCTGGAATATGTCACGAGGGCTTTGTTACAAGGTGTCTGCCTTTAAGAAGCCTGGTCGTGAACATTAACAGCTCCACCCGACTGAGTGTAGCCAGGAGATCTCATCCTTGTGGTGTTAATTCCTTTGCCAGAGTCCTACTAAGACAGCGGGACACAGGCAGCTAGGGCTGATTCATCATCGTTGCAATCATAATCATCATAAATGCAGCTGACATTTATCGAGTACTTACTACTCCGAACTTTATGTGGACTCTTCTCTCTGATCGCTCTCACCAACCCTGTGAGGGCAGGAAGGGTGGCTGTCTTCATTCTAAGACTCGGAGAAGTTGGTGATCAGCCTCCCCTCACCCAGTACCGGTTACACACAGTCTAACTCCGGATCCCACCATCTCTCCTCTCTTTAACCTGTTAGCAAAAAGCCTCCTACAGACAGCGCCTTTTGCTGTATACCTGAAGAGATGAGGGATTTGGCCCTGTAAATTAGATTTTTTATGAAGTGCTCTTCCAAATATTTTGAATTATCTGCCCCAGTTGAATTTTGGCCCCCTAGACTTCTCTCTCTGCTCGAATCTTCTACCTTCACAGTTCATATAGTACTGTCCCTGCTGAAAAGATCATGTGTTAGAATAAATACTCATCCTTATTTTTGATGATCAGGGCAAAACAAGACTTGTCTCAGGATTTTTTCCCCTATTCCGTTTTTCTTGTTTCTTTCTTGAAGCTGAACAACAGTGATTTGTGTTCAAAGGATTCAGACAAGACTACCTATCCAAGTCATGGTCTCACAGCAGGTCCCATAGCCGTGAGCTTGCTCTCTGGCCACTAGGGTGCACCTGTTAGTGAGGGGTGCCTATCCGGGGAGGGCCTTGAGAAATCACACGCTCGATGGTGTTACTCTCTTTTCCTCTTGGGGCACCATTTTCCCATTCAGAACTGTCTGTTCTTTCTGTTAGCTACAAGTACACTTTGGGAGCTTGGCTTAGTTTCAGTGATTGCTAGCTTTTATTGTTAAATTGAAATAATAGGTTTTGGCACTTCAAATTTGAATTATGACAAAAGGATATGTCAAGTATATATAGAAAGGAAAAGAGATTTATACATGAAATTGACATAATGAATGTACCTAACAAACTTATTCTAGTTGGTGTATCCTATTTATAGAATATCTTTATAGATCTTTAAACATTTAATTTGCAATTACTTTTTAATGTTGGCTCCCCAGAAGTATCAGTGAAAACTTAACTGATATTTATTACGATCATGAGCATTACATTTTTGCTATTATTATTTAGCCTTGTACTGGTTAAATAACAATAAGTTCTAAGCAATGTGGCAAAAAAAAGAGAAAAATAACTATGCAACTTTTGGTAAAGAAGGAGGAAAAAAATATTCCTTTCTATATACAATATGATTCTCTCCTCCCAAACCTAGGAGAATCAAGAATTGGAGAATAGTTTAAATAATTTGTTATCCTCATAAAATGAAATCCATTGCAACAAGTACAACACATACTATTAAAACATATTTAACATACTATTAAAACATATTTAATAAAATGGAAAACTTTACTTATTATGTAAGAATTGAGAAAGGCAGAAGACAGCACTGTATAATCCTTTTATTTAAAAAACAAGCATTTTATATGTCTATATTGCAACTATATGTGCAGAAAAAAGGATTGGAACAAAAATATACCAAACATGTTATCTCATGTGGCAGAATTCTGAGATTTTTATTTTATTCCTTATCATCCTCTCCATGTTATAATATTTTTACAGTGGCATATCAACTTTGATGGTTATGTGATTACTATATGATTGTATTCCTTACATCATAATTTGTATGATACAGGAATATAATCACAGGTGTCATCAATACCAGCCGGCCCATCTTATGCAGCATTCTGCAGCCAAGAGTAACACAGATACGGCTCACAAACAGCACTAACCTCTTCTGGCTGAGGCTGATTTTAATACACTCATAATGTTTGAGCACCTGCTGTGTGCCAGGCACTATGTTAGGCACCAGGGAGACCACAGTGAACAAATCATATACAATCCCCGCATCTGCTGAAGAAATGGAAAGGATTAGACCACATTACACTGTTGTGTTTTATGCAATTCGTCTCAATATTTCCCTCTAAAATTAAATACCATTTAAATTTATGGCTTTATACTTTAATTTCGTGAAGCTCCTTTTCCCAGATGTGGTGGAATCAAAGGAAAGAAAGAGACCTCATTCTACTGGGGCTCAAAGATAGTTTATTTGCAGAATGTGTTACAATGTTAGCGGAGATAAATTATTTGTGTGAATTATGTATGAAAATGTCACTTCTAGTGTTCATGTTTAGCTACTAAAGAAATCATTGTTCTTTTTATCAATTTTAAAATGTCAATGTACTCTGGCAATAGGACCTTTTGAGAATTTTGATTATTTCATTGAGAATTTGCTTTATGTATAATATTTTTAAATTCATCATTGGCAACAATTAACATTGATATAAAGAAGTAAAGACTATACTTTCAGGCATCATTTCTGTAGTTCATTAATATATAGAAGTACCTGGGAGGTATTCTGAGCAGTTTGGGGAAAGAACTGGTTTTTCCTGGGGCAGAGGCAGTGAACCTACGCTAAATTTTATAGCCATTTTTAATACAGCCTTCCAAATTGCACCATAAGTTATTCGGTCAGTATGACAACTAATTTGTTTTATTGCCTGCATTTCACCCACCAGGATGCTGGCTGATGAAATGTGTATGAGATAAAAACAGAAGTCTATGCTGAGCGATCATCTATTCATTCTCTTACTCTACAAATAGTGAATGTTTACAGCATGCCTGGCGTAGACCAGGGCTGGGATTTTGTGACTCCGTAGACCTTACTGAATATATCCGTGGGTTTTGAATGGTGTGGGCCATGTGCGTGTATGTGTAAATTTATTCATCATGAGTTAGATTTTATTAAGATTTAAAGGACTGACTTTGGACTTCAATTTTGCCAAACTTGGGAACATCAGTCTCTTTTACTCCTGAAAAACTTGGGAACATGAGCAAATTTTGTTATAAAAACTTATTTTTAAAATAACATAATATTACATAATAAAACATAACATTACATAATAAATTATTGTCAAATTGCTTATTTATAACTCACTGTGCCCAAAATAGCTTCCCCTTCCACCCTTTCTTTCAGTCATACCGTTTGTTCAACATCCATCTGAGGTCCCTTTGCCTTTGTGGTGGTGACTCCCTCTTCTGTTTCCAGTGTGACCAGCGAGCTCCTTTGAAGCCGATGGTTGGGATTTTATCACATATTTGTCAACCATCCCCCCACATACATGCACATATTCACAAGCATCTATTTTTTTATGTGCTTAATAAAGACTTTTATTGCAAATATTTTTTATGACTTTGTGCCAGTTTTATAACTAAATTGCTGCTTAGCACTTCTGAACCATACGGAGAATTATTTCCCAGGGTTTTTTCAGCCTTGAGCCATATCGTTCAGATGATAAAATAATTATAGCAAGCCTTAAAGTGGCTACTCTTGCCAAAGGGGTGGAGATTGCTTACTAAAAAGATTGTAAATAGGACAGTAAGAAACAGTAAATGGAGACTGTTGCTGGCGGTTTTAGCTCACATGCCTGGGCTGGTGATAATTGATTGCAGACATTAAATTACCCCCTGGTACGATTAATGCAATCACCACTTATCACTACACTCCTAACTAATTAACCAATCACTTAGCATTAGACTTGAAAGCAAAGCACTCACAAATATATTAATATAGCAATCACACTGATTTTGTTCATTGGCTTTCACGTCTCCCTATACAAGCTTTGTATGTATTTTAAGAACTTAACCAAGAATTTTTTTTTTTTATCGAGTACTTGTCAATGCTTTTTATTGGAGTTAGAAAATCCACTCCTATAAACTTATTTTTTAAAATCTATTTCCTTTTAGTATTATATAAAGTCCAGATCAGTAACTTAGTCAAGATTTTCATTTCTGTGATCATTGTAAGATTGGCTTAGAAAATTTTTATAAACTATCTTTGAATATGTCTTATCATATATAAGGAAAACTCTGATCATCAAAAGGGAAAATACTAACTTTTACACAACGTAGTTACTTTGTAATTATTTTACTGATGTCAGACATGGTCTTGAACACTTTTTAAAGTCTTGAGAATAGTAAATTATTCAATATTTCTTAGCCATATTTCTTTACTTTTAGCTTTTTAGAGTAAGTCACTGATAAATACCTTTAAATTTGAAAAATGATTTTCCCATAGGCTTTTTTTCTTAATTCGTAATCACTTGACAAATAATTTTATTCTTTGCATCCATTTCTGTTTGTACCCGTGAAATGATAGTCTTCCCACCTTTAATTAAGTAATCCGTGGTCTTTTAATTTTTTATAATCGACTTTATTGAGTTATGAAGCACATGTAATAAAACAGGCCCATTTAAAGTACGCATTTTGATGAATTTTGAATTTACACACTCACGTACCCCCAACTATGATCAAGATAAAGGACAATGCTATACCCTGAAAGTTCCTCTGTGCCCTGCTTAGGCAATCCCAGCCACCCAAGGAAACTACTGATCTAAGTCCCTCTAATATAGATTTGTCTTCAGACTCTAGAGTTTGCTGTAAGTGAAATAATATAATATGTATTCTCCTGTGTCTAGCTTCCTCTGGTAATCCACATCGCAGATATCACTATTCTTTCCTTTTTTTGATATTTTATTGAATAGATAGCAGTTTATTTATCCATTCACCCATTAATCGTCTCACCTTTTGTTGTAAAATTATTGCCGACAACGTTAAAAGATGTGATAGAACATAGTGTTCATGAGCCTACCGATGCCATTAACTCACAGTTAGTCCTAACAGTAACTATTACAACCATACTCAATTTTTTAAATTTTCTTCCTAGTCTAAATTTTTTAAATAATTATAAGTACAAAAATATAATTTTTTACTTATTATATAATGCTGTTATAGATATAATTGTGTTTCTATGTAATGCTCATAATTTCCTTTGAAAACTATACAATATTCTTCTGTTTATTTACTATATTTATTGTCTAATGGTAGGATAGTTAGAATTGTTTTTTTCTTTGAAAGTGTTACTAGGGTGACACTGTAGTGACTATTTTATAAAGCTTTTGTTTTCTGCTATTGAGATTTTCCTTGGAACGAATTTCCAGCATTGAAATTATTGGCGATTACATAGATTTATTTTTTATATCCTTAGAAAGTAATAGATTTAGGTGGATAATAACTTCCTAGACCTTGAATCAATTGGGCAACCCTTGGGAAAGTTATTTAACCTCTCTGAACCTTGGTGATTTCCTTTTTTCAGATTATTAAAATTATAACTTGTATATGCATGACCTAGCACAATACTGTCAATAATTACATTGTTTTCCAAAAAGATTATACTTACTTACAGTACTGACCAATGTATAAATGTCTCTTCCCCCCCATCTTTAAATTTATCATTCAGAAGTTCTTTGCTAATTTAACAGAAGTGATCTCAGATTGACTTTAATTTTCAAATGTTTGATTTCTGGGAAGGAAATGCATTTACTATGGATTTGCATTTCTACCTGTGAGAAGTGCCTATTTTGTTTTTGGTGTTCATGTGTTTTCTCTTGGAGTTTTTACTTATTTCTTTCTCCATTGTTTGCCTTTTTTTTTTTTTTTTTGGCAATATTGCTTTTTCCCTGTAAAGAAGTTAAACTTTTTACATTTTAATATCTGCAGTTGTTTCCTTTTGCAGTTTCTATTGCTTCAAAGAGGGGCATGGTTTCCTCCTTCCCAGTTTCCTGTGGTCATTGTGTGGGTTGCAAGTGCTCTTTGTGGGTCATTTTCATCAACATGGCCAACAATTCTGCCCTCTGTTGTATGTGGGTGGGTTTCTTTTTCTTTTTAATAGCTTTTTTCCTCACAAGAACGTGTCCTCAATCACAATAGAAAATGAGCACATGTTAGATATGATTTAGAAAACACCTGGCTTAAGTTGTTTCGATACTTCTTGTTGGTGACAAAGTCCCCTAAGTGTCTGTTTATTTTTATTTTTCCCCAAACAGCATTATGTTAACTTCCACTCAGTATCCTGAGGCCAAGATAAGACCTTAAAAATCCTTTGGAGAAATTTAAAAGAGAGTTGTGATGAGTATCTAGGGAAGACAGAGCCAGATCTGTTCAGATTTTCCATCAGTGCCTATTATAGAAGGAGCAGAAGGCTCTCCTTTCCAAAGAGTTCCTGACAGAATTCTGTTCCACCTGTTTGGGTCCCTGTTTCATTTAACCGCTAAGACCAGACCCCGAAGTTTACACTGGAGGAGTCTCACGAAGTGCTACCCGCTCCCCTTCTCAAATCCCTGCCTCTGGATTTTTATGTGTAAAGAAAATAACAAATGTTCCATATGCTTTGATAGCTGTAGAAAAAAATATTTCTTTATCACTGCTATTACGGCGACTCCCTGAGACAACTGTTTTACAGCATAAGTACACTTGTGCATAGGGCAGATACTTATTTTCATTTCATTGATTGGGTTATCTCTGAGCACGCTACAGCTCTTTATCTCTCTTTCTTTATATTATCCGTGTAAAATCTTCAGCATTTTAAAAGCGAGTGGTTATGCATCTATTTCTTGTTTCCTTGCTTTTCGAACAACACCCAATACTTTCATTGTCATGAGCATTCTTTATTTTTTTCATTGTGAAAAAAAACAACATACAACTAAATATATTTATCCTCTTCTAGACGGCAATGGAAGTGATGCAGTTCAGCAAGGAAGAAGTTCGGGAAGTCCTGAGGTTGCTTGCTGGTATACTGCATCTCGGAAACGTAGAATTCATCACTGCGGGAGGGGCACAGGTTTCCTTCAAAACAGGTAAGAGGCGGCCTGCCTGCCTCCCTCCCTTCCTTGGCTTTTTTCTCATAGGAAACTTAAACCTCAGTGGTGGACTGGCCTTTTACAGAAGAAGTTTTCTGATCCCCGGAATAGAGATCTGCAGAACTTTACCTGTGTCTGATGTAAAGGGTCAGTTAATAAAGAGTCAAAGCATGTGAAAAGTTACTGCTGAATTGGGATAGTGGCGATGTTCTCGTTCTTACTAAGAAAGGAGAAAAATGGGCCAAATAAGTGGAAATATGAGCAAAAAGGATTTGATGTGGGAAAAAATGTGTGTCAGGTGGCATAGTGCTTTGCCATAGTTTTTCGTAGTTGTTGAGTGCCAGCGCACAGTATAATGGTTAAGACAATGGGCTTTGTAAGCCAGAATGCTGGGTTCCTCGCCCAGCTCAGCCACAGGCTGTTTCCTGTGTTACTTATCCCCTCGACACTAGTGACTCTCACCTGTACCGATTTGTTGTCAAGATAAAATGTGTTAATACACATATAGCCATGTCAGTTGTCATTTTCCAGTTGTGATTTATGTATTTATTTTTCAGACTTTTTTGATGGGAGCAATAGATGAGGTCATAGCAGCTGGGAATTAGATGAGTTCAAGTTCAAAATGGTTCTAGAGGAACCCAGTACTGTATGTAGGTCAGTAGTTCTCAAACGTTTGGTCCCTCTCAGTACCTCTTAATCTTCTCATAAGTCATAGGATCCCCGAAGAACTTTTGTTTACGTGGGCCGTATCTGTTGATGTTTACTGCATTAGAAATTAAAGCTGAGATATTTAAAAAACATTCATTAATCATTTAAAAATAACAATAATAAACCCATTGCATATTAAAATAAATATTGTGTTTTTATTTAAAAGACTATTTTCCAAAACAGAAAAAGTCAGTGAGAGTAGTTACATTGTCTTATCATTTTGCACATTTCTTTATCGTCTGACACAGTCAAAGACAGCTGGGTTCTCATATCTGCTTCTGCATTTAATCTGTTCAGATACCTCATGTTGTGTAGCCTTTGAAAAACTCTTCTGTATGCTGGTGAGAAAATGAGAGTGAGAAAGCAAATAACATCTTATTAATGAAAATAGTTGCAAACCTCTGACAGTGTCTTGGAGAACCCACGGAGTTACCAGATCACACCTTGTCCAAGCACCAGGTTCTGTGCTACTAACTAGAATTCACAGCAGGAGTGAATAACTTAGCAATCAAATGTGTGTCCTGTGAATTCTGCCTGAGGGATTCAGGAATGTTCAGTACTTGTAGGAATTGCTGTGTGTGGTTAGCTTCCTGGGGGCTCTGAGATCACCTTTGGTTCTTCTTCCCTTTTAGCTTTGGGCAGGTCTGCAGAGTTACTTGGGCTGGACCCAGCACAGCTCACAGATGCTCTGACCCAGAGATCAATGTTCCTCAGGGGAGAAGAGATCCTCACGCCCCTCAATGTTCAACAGGTACACATCCTTTGCCATCGCAGCTTGTCTTAAAAGTTGCTCCTGGGTTTTCAGGTCCATGGCTTGCATCTGAAAAAGTAACTGCAGTGAATTGTTCGAATGACTTTGGTTCATGATCGAAATATAGAAGTATTGGGAACAGACAACACCATTGAATTATCATCTGAGAGATGGTGTAGCCTGGTGTGTAAGAGGGTGGGTCTGTTTATTCCCTGTGACTCAGTTTCTATCTGTAAAACTAGGAAAATTATCATACCTAATTCATAGGATTCTTGTAAGGATAAAAGTAAATATATGCTAAGTATGTAATGTCTGATATGGAATAAAAACTAAATAAACAGTAGCTATAATAATTGTCATTATTATAATGAATGGAAACAATGCAACAGTATGTTGTATTTATTTTTGCCTCTGCTGCTGCCTTGAACCAATTTGTATGTGTGAGCACTCCTAATGTGTTTCGTAATTGGATAAGTAAAAATGCTAACCTTCTCATGAGGAAAACCTTTATGTGTACAAAATAGAACTGAGAAGATGACAATTAAAAAAAACTCAGTTCTTAATTACTGTTTTAAACCTGATAACATTTATACCTGTATATATAGACTCAGATTCTTTCATATAACTCGACATAGAAAGTTGCATTTGGAAACCCAGTATTTAAAGGAATTCTTGGTGACTCTTAGCATAAGTAAGTGAGCTCCAGTTTACCCTTTCTTTATGTATTTATATTGATTTACTTCACATCGGGGGCCCAGTTTCATGTGTGTGTCTCCCAAGTAGGGCAGGGATGGACCTGCCTGCCTGGGGTGCCCGTGGTCACTTGGGCCTGCGTGTTCCTGTCCCACAGGCAGTGGATAGCAGAGACTCTCTGGCCATGGCACTGTATGCACGCTGCTTCGAGTGGGTGATCAAGAAGATCAACAGCCGGATCAAAGGCAAAGATGATTTCAAATCTATTGGCATCCTTGACATCTTCGGATTCGAGAACTTTGAGGTAGGCTTCTGAAGACTGGGACACGTGGATTCTGTTCTATCCGTTTATTAGTTCTGTTAAACTAATCTCTTGCAAACAGTGATATTTTTCTCTGCAGAATAATTTTTCTGTCTTTTCTTCACTTTTTATGTAATTGTGAGGGCACTAAAGATTCCTGTTGGATGTTTTTCCCCCTCAGGTTAATCACTTTGAGCAGTTCAATATAAACTATGCAAATGAAAAACTTCAGGAATACTTCAATAAGCATATTTTTTCTTTAGAACAACTAGAGTATAGCCGGTAAGCACTCAGGATTCCATTTCAAATTTTTTGAAAAATCAGCAACTAAGTCTCATAATTTTTAAGTGATATTTTAACTTAACTCGGCCCTTTTAAATCTTTCTACAGGGAAGGATTAGTGTGGGAAGATATTGACTGGATAGACAATGGAGAATGCCTAGACTTGATTGAGAAGGTAATGTATTTTTAAAGAATGGGTACAGTCCCAAGGGTGTCCAGCTGGACTGATTCATATTTATGGGAACAAAACTTGTGCGAACACGTACATCAAAGATGTGAATGTTTAGAACACAATGGGCCATTTGGAAACATAAATGTAAATGTGCAAGGTTGAATTTAAATACTTGGCTGCTTCAAGCCTATTGTCTCATTGAACTCAGTATTTTAGACTCACCAGTGTGTGAATTGGCTTCCCTTAGATCTTAAGTCAGCAGCAAAGCCATGCCAGTACCAATAGTAGATTTGTCAGTTGTAAAAGTCTTAGCCACAAAATTGCAATGGTTCAGTTTTTAAAACAGATTTATATAGCATTTAAACGAATTGGATTTCTTTGTAGTATATCATTTTCAATTTTTTATTCCGAGAAATTACTATACCTTTTAACTACTCACTTGATAGACAGTGAAGGAGCTCTAAAGTAGTTTGAGAGGCATACATTCACCTTTTAATTCATTCAGTTTTTTCTTCCCTCTTCTAGAAACTTGGCCTCCTGGCCCTTATCAATGAAGAAAGCCACTTTCCTCAAGCCACAGACAGCACCTTATTGGAGAAGCTACACAGTCAACATGCTGTATGTCAAAACCTGCCAATTCTCACTCCTGTCCGAATCGCCAGTCTGCGGGTTGAGATTACATACAAGATGTGTCAGTGCTGTTGGCCGAACTGTGCCTCCCACATTTAATTTTTTTCTCAAACCAAAGCTCCTGTTACTAGAGCTAAATTGAAATAAAGGGTTAGATTTGGGGCTACTTGTCCGAATATGCCCAAGTTTATTGTATGAGCAGAGAGCTTAAATTTTTAAGGTATTGTAATGACACAGTCAAGAGTTCCATGGTTTTGATAAAGTGTACCATATCCTAAGTGTGCTGTATCCTAAAATTCTGATACATGGCAAGTTTTGAAAGTGTTTTCACTCTCTGTTGTATTTAGTTTTCTTTGAAAGTCAAAGGAAATCAGTGAATGAAATAGGCTTTTTTTCTTTTTAATTAGAATAACCATTTTTATGTGAAACCCAGAGTTGCAATCAACAATTTTGGAGTGAAACACTACGCTGGAGAGGTAACTTCTTGTTAAGATACTTATTCATATTTGCCTGTTGGATATTCAGAGAAAACAGTAGTTTCAAAAGCCAATCATAAATTTATTACCATGCTCAGCTACTCAGGAGGCTGAAGCAGGAAAAATCCCTTGTGCCTAAGAGACCCATCTCTTAAAAAAATTATTAAAATGATTTATTTTCATGGGTCTAGCTCTGAAAGGAGTTGCTTATGATCTGAAACTATTCTTTCAATAAATTCTCACCTCTCTCTTATTTTTTAAAACTAGGTGCAGTATGATGTCCGAGGTATCTTGGAAAAGAACAGGGATACGTTTCGAGATGACCTGCTCAACTTGCTAAGAGAAAGCCGGTATGTCAGCCTCCTCGCCAGGAAGTCATTAGCAAACAAATTAATGTCTGTGCAAATGTTTTTAATTCAGAAATATAGAGCATATTACTATTATGTGAGAAACTTGATGTCATCTTCTGCAAGCAATGTATCATCAATAAAATCACTCAAAAGATATAAAATAATAATAGTAGCAGTGACTGCCATCTAATGAAGTACTGAAATAAATAGCAAACCCATGAGAAAGGTGCTGTTATTAATCCTATTATACAGATGAGGAAACTGAGGCTTGGAGCAGTTATGTGACTTGCCCAAGACCCCTTAACTGGAGACCAGTGAGCTATAGAGCCTAGTTTTGATCAGTCTGCTTGGCTCATGGCTCTAAGATCTTAACCAGTATAACCTACTTTCTTTATAAAAGGCTTAGAGCTATATGTTAAATTGATTTTAGCCTTGGTGTTATAGGACCCATGTGTCTCTAGTTAGTATAAGAGATGTCAAGGAAAATAAGTCTTAATTCAGCTAAAATTATAGATTTATTACACATTATTTATTCATGAATTGTAAAATCACACCATTAAACGAATAGTTAAGGAAAGCATTCAGAAACTTTTAATGATTAGTTTAGCTATTTGTGTATATTAAATCAGGAAGTGTCTTATTTTTAGAAGGCTTTGTGAGAGAGAAAGGGTTTGGAAAAAACCCTTCCCTTAAAGCTTTCGGTGTCTGCATCAGATCTAATGGGAATCTATGACAGAAACAAATTTTTAATATCCACAGAGGGAAAGTAGAAAACCTGTTAAAAAGCTGTAATTATTTTTTTGTTTGTTTGTTCTTGGGGGGCTTTTTGGATTTTGTGTGTCTGTGGTTTTTTTTTTTTTTTTTTTTTTGGGAGACAGGATCTCCCTCTGTCGCCCGGGGCTACAGTGCAGTGGTGTCATCATAGCTCACCTCAACCAACCTCAGACTCCTGGGCTCAAACAATCCTCCTGCCTCATCCTCCCAAGTAGCTGGAACTACTGGCACTCACCACCACGTCTGGCTAATTTTTTCTATTTTTTGTAGAGACAGGATCTCACTCTTGCTGGTATTGAACCCCTGGCCTCCAGTAATCCTCCTGCCTCGGCCTCCCAAAGTGCTAGGATTACAGGTGTGAGCTACAGAGCCCAGCTAAAAGCTGTAATTCTTTTAGAAATGTAAATACCAGATGGCCACCCTGTCTCTTAGCCAGCAACGAACTGGAGCAAAGGGAGCCTGTCTAAAATATTAGCTTAGACACTCAGAATTTGAAGCATTTGATCTTTACATTTATTTTAACTCTTCTGTACATAGACTCAGTATTTACAACATTATCGGCTATTTTATTTTTAGGTGAGTTTTCAGACCTGTAAAAATGGTGGACATCCATAGCACGCTATCTGTCAAAGCGGTTTCGTAGTTGTTAGACTTCAAGTGATACATTTTAAATAAAAGCCCCGTATTGATTTTCAATAGAAGCAGTCTGTCATAGTGAGAAGATCACAGGCCTGGAGATCAGCAAGAGGGAGTCTTGCCAGTTGCCTCTGTCCTGGTGTTAAATGGTTTTGTGATTGGCTTATAGAACTTTCTGTTCCAACACAGGTTTCCCTCTGCAAACCCAGGAGCTTGGGCTGTTTGCGGATGCCCACAAGTCCTCCCTGCTTTTCCTGGTGACAGCTTTGTAGCCCATAATGTCTTCCAAGCAAGGAAGAGAAAAAGTTGTTGGGAAGCTTTTTACTTTTATTTTTTATTCACTTGCTATGTATCAGGCACCATGCTCTCTTCCTTTTGTATACATTTTCTCATTTCATTCTCACCCCAGCATTGGGGGATAAATTCGAAAATTATCCCTATTTTCCAGATGAAAAAACTGAGGCCTTCAGAGAGATGAAGTGCCTTGCCCAAGTGACACAGCTAGGCAGTAGTCAAGGCAGGATTTGAACCCTAGTCTTCCCACCCCAGAGTTAAAGTATTCCTCAGAAACGCCTTTCTATTGGTTAACTGCTTGGATCTTCACAACACTGGGAGATGAGCAAAACAGATATCTGGCTTCTGCAGGTGAGAAAATGGAGGCTTACGTGGCATTCTGGGAGACACAGCACTCCTAAGTGGGATGCCACCCTGGGTCACTGTCTTGCCAGTCTGCTTCTCTGCAAGACTCTGGTCTCTGACATTGGCACGTGTTTTCAGTGCCTGAAGCTCTTTGGCAGTGGCTGGTTTGAAACCTTTGGAAGCTATCTAAGTTCTTCCAGGCCTCGGTGTGTTACTTTCAATTATCAGTGGGAAAGTGCACCCTAATTACAGTAACCTGGCACCTAATTATGGGTGTGTACACCTCATTATCCTCCTGCCTTGGCCTCACACAGATTCGACTTCATCTATGACCTTTTTGAACACGTTTCAAGCCGCAACAACCAGGATACCTTGAAATGTGGAAGCAAACATCGGCGGCCCACGGTCAGCTCGCAGTTCAAGGTTAGTTTCCACTGCTGGCTTTGAGGAATCCTTCGTTGCTGTGATTTTATGAATTGAAAAGAGGAGTTGGGTATATGTGAGGTCTATGAGAATACTTATTTCATTTTGTTTTATATCATGCTTTTAAACCAGACGATGCTTTAAATATAAAATAGACCTTTTTTTTTGCTAAATCAGAGGGAAACATGTAGCTTCTTTTTTAAAAAATAAGAAATAGTTCCCTAATCTGAGCTTTCGAAATAACAATCTTCTTCAGGCCATTTGAGAGCCCTTTGACTTGTGTTTAGAAGCTCCTAGGGTCTATTTCTAACTGTGTACGGATGGTTGCATTTTTCCCGGGTGTATTTACAGTGTCATACCTGGGGATATTGACCAAGCATGTAATTAAATAGATCGATGACAGTTATCTTGTCCAGATGTTCAGAATTCAGGGAAAATAAGCAACATTCTTATTTGCATTTTAAATATGTAAATGTTTTATGTAGTTTAGAGGTAAAGCATATGAAGTCCATTTACCTAACTTGTCTGTTTTATCCTCAAGTGAGAAATCCCAATAGGAAGGGGAAATGGAGGCA
This sequence comes from Avahi laniger, assembly GCA_963575035.1. NCBI lineage: Eukaryota > Metazoa > Chordata > Mammalia > Primates > Indriidae > Avahi > Avahi laniger. The sequence continues at coordinate 55,473 of CAUYSK010067956.1, read as the reverse complement.
CGTCCATCTGCAGACACTAAATCTGCCCTCTGCGAGGCCGTCTTTCATTGGTTACTCCTGGGGTGCACGGGGGTGCGTTCCATGTGAGGCCTGTCTTACAGGAGCGGGGATGAGCCGGGTCACCCCACCATAGGCGAGGCAGTATGAAGGATGACTTGCCCCAGCTGGGAAATCCTGCTAATAGCTACCATGTATTAGCACTTACTGTGTGCCAGTCACTGGGCTGATCGCTTGATAGACATTGTGTTGTATTCTCCCCACATAACTCTGTGAGTACGTACTGTCCCCATTTCATAGATGAGGAAACTGAGGTTTAGAGACAGGTCCCACAGAGGACTAAAGCCAGGGTTTGAAATGAACCTAGGTGTGTCAAATTCTAAAACCCAGGCTCTTGATCTTCCAATGGAGGTGTTCAGTTTTTTTTCTAGAAGGTCAGTTTTACCTGGAGTTGTCCTGAAAGGTTTCGTGAACATTTGAGATTTAAACTGGACTGAGAGTGAGGGAAATGGCAAAGGGTGGGCCGGCCTTCCAGGCAGAGACAAGGACAGGACAGGGTCCAGAGACAGGTGTCCAGGTCCTCTCTCTAAGGGCTGTCAATAGACTATGAAACACCAGCAAGACAGGACACCGTGTCCAAATTTAAGTTGGTACCAAAACACGAAGGGCCATGAATGCCAGGACATTTTGTCCTTCGAGAAATCCTGAAGCTTTCTGAGCTGCAGAAGTGACTAATCAATGTAATGTTGTAGACAACCCAGTTTTCTTTAATGACAACATTACAAGAAGAAAAAAGAGAGAGATGGAGGGAAAACCAATGGATTAAACAAGACTTAAAAGATTTATCAACTGACTCCAGTTCGTGAACTGTATTTGCATTCTGATGCAAAAGAACAAACCATTTAAAAATTAGGAAATTTGCAACAGTTGAATACTTTAATAGGAAATGTGAGACCTTCTCACATTTTAATATTAGTCTGAGGAATTAATGTTAAATCTTTGCAGGTGTGATGATGCTGTCGTTACAAGTTTTAAAGTGTTGATTTTAATGATACATACTGAAATATTGATGGGTGAAATAATACGCTGTCTGGGATTTGCTTTTCCAAAAGAGGTGGGTGTGGTGTATGTGGGGACAGGGATCAGATGAAATGAGATTAGCCATGAGCCACAGCTGGTGACAGGGACTCATAGGCTTCTGTTTGCTTTGGGAAATGTTGAAAATTCTCCATAATGAAAAAAAAATTTGAAAAAGAAAAGAAAGTAGTATTATAGATTGATCTGGGGGCTGTGGGCGTGGTGATTTGAAGGTAAAAGTGAGAGACTGCGGCTCAGAAACCCATGAAGAGCTGGCATAGGCTGTCATTTTGATGGAAACAATGAATTAGGAGGAATAATTACAGGGAAAGAGTGGATACTTCTCAGCTTTTCTGTATTAAACATCGAAATATCTTAGGGTTGTTTTTTGTTTGTTAACAGAATGTTTTCTTAAATGGTACTATTTCAAAGGAAGTGACAAATGAGTTTTGTATATTATGGAAGAATTTCAATTATAAGGGATTGTAATATCTTTTGCTTTGCTTTATGTTAGAATGATAATTTAACATGAAAAACTCCCAAGTTATTATTCCTATGATTTATATTGTTTTGTTTTTTATTCTTGTTTCTCATAAGTGCCAAAGGTGCTAAGAAATTTAAAGAATGACATAGTAAGAGACTAAATCAACATATACTTTTTCCTTCCTAATAGGACTCACTGCATTCCTTAATGGCAACACTAAGCTCCTCTAATCCTTTCTTTGTTCGCTGTATCAAGCCAAACATGCAGAAGGTAAGATTTATGACAGTCCTCAGGCTGAGATCTGATCTTTAAGGACACAGCCTCCTGGGGGGTGGTTACTCACAGATTTGGTTACTCCAAAGTCCTTTCATTGTAGATGGTTGGAAATGGCTATGACATTATTATAACCTGACATTAAATGAAAAAATTCCCTTTGTCCCTTTGGACTTTTAGTCTGCTTTTGAATGATGTCATTAAGCCATAGGGAAATCTACTTTAAAAAGAAACATTGTGAAGCCTTCACTTTTTTTTTTTTTTTAAGCATGTGTTTTAAAATTCTTGGAACAAGTCTCAGAGCGTGATATACCATTTTAGAAGAAATATTTGGTGTGTTTTTGTGGGGTTTTTTAAGTTTTCTTTTTTCTTTTTTACATTTATTGTTAAACATGATGAAAAGCCTTTAATCTAAATAGTAATGCTGAATTTTAAGTACTCGATAGTTGATTGTTACTAATTGGAAGACAGTTGTCATAGTTTTAATGTCTAGGCTCTTTGATTTTAGCTTTTTAATGATTAGAAACAATGTGAGTTTAAAAAGGAGAAGCTACCTAAACAAAATACAATGTTAGATATACACAGTTGCTGAAGCCGTGGCTAAATGGGTAACTTGCCTTATAAGTATTAATAAATTTAAATTATTTTGATCTGGCAAATATTAGCCTCTTGGGAACCCTTCTTATGAGAGAAAACCCCCATGAAATAGTAATTTCAAGAACTCCCTCATGTCGAAGAGCTAGATGCTATCCTCGTGAGGATTAAGATGAGAAATCTGATCTCAGCTGTTCCCATGAGACTTGGGGTTATATCCTGGCAACTTTGCTGACATTAGATCTTATTTTTTATATTGTTTACTAATTGCCTTTGACTTAATAGTACGTGAATTCCTCATTTATAGTTTAAAGATGTGTACTTACAAGAACCACAACAATGAATTCTCTGTCTTCTAGAGAGGCAAAACTGGGCGTCTCTTTAAGAAAGAGTGACCTGTTCAGTTTGTTACTTACTGTGAGGTGTGATGCGGAGAATTTGGCATTTGTGTGACGTAAAGTGGACAAGACTGGTCTTCTGTAGAATATCTGTGCTGACTTAATATGCACCATTATGTTATTTTTAAAAGTACCTGATCATTCCATTTTTCAAGTTTCTGTTAAAATGTTTAAAGTTGTCACAAAAAGTGACAACATAAACAACACATAGCTTTTTTTTTGACATGATGTAGGAAATTAATAATTAGAAGACCTCTTTCTGTACATAGCAATATGTCACATAAACTGGTTTATATTCCACTTGCTGTGCTTTAGAAATCCCAGTGGGCAGTATGTACCAGGCAATATAAATGGGCTTCTGGCGTGTACTCCTGGGAGCTGTGCGTCTCTGGCGGTGTTCTTTACCATTTTTACAGTAGGGGTAATAATGCCATGTTTCATCCTTCAAATGCACAGGTTTTTTTTTTTTTTTCAATTTAAAGTCTCGGGTACTGGGATGCACCTTACAGTTTCTGGTAAGCCATAGTTCAGTTGGAAGCTTTTTTTTCCTTGCTTCGTGGTATGAGACGTCATTGTGCAGTTTTACGATCACGGGCATCTTAGATTCCCACCCTGGCAGTGCTATGAGAAGGATGGAAATCTCAGCTTGAAAAACTGGTCCGAAGTGTTGTTTTCTTTCTTGGATGGCAGAGAGGTATTCTTACTTCATATTGTGATAGCGTTTGAAGTTAGGCCTGCTTGAAAACACTTCAGCAGGCAGAATATTGAAGAAATTACTTCTTTTTGGTGTTTGTTTGCCATGCTGAGATTTGATTGTACCTAATTGCTTTGGTTTGTGCATTTTAAAAAAATGATCCAGTTCAGCCTGATGTTTCTATTTGTACTGATCCCTCTACATCCCCTGAATTAGGGTAGATGCTAATTAATAAGACACCAAGAAACGGGCAGTTGAAGGCGTGGAAAAAATGTCTTAGTGCCATTTGAAAGGCAGTCAGAAAGTGAAGGCACTGACACAGGAGCCGACTTGTCTGAGGCCTAAGACGTAGGTGTGATTTTAAGTGTCAAGATGCTAATTAGCATATGGAAATATTGTTATGAATCAATTAGCATTCATTTGGTTCCATTGAAAATATCGGATCACCGATGATGTGCTATGAATTGTAGATAAACAGCCCTCATTTAGAGTTTGTTATAATTTTTTGCAGTCTAATGATACATTCTTCTAGAAATTCCACAGGGAAAATCTTGTCTTATTTCTCCCCAGAGATGGGGAAGGTGTGTTTCTGGCATAGAGGAATGTGAGTCTCTCTTCACCTCATTTTCCTTTCCAGCCAGCTCATCAGGAGGGCTTGGGGGGGCGTCATATTGAAATGAGTGTGTAAGTAGGTATTTTGCGCATTATTGAGGATAAGGATCATGGGTTTTGGAAAATTCTAGGGGGGTTTTGTTTTTTGTTTTTTTCAGATTCAGTGACCAAAAAGATAAGCACAGTAGCTGTAAAATCCATGACCTAGATAACTGTGGCATGAGAAAAACTGAAGTAGATGCTTTTGTGCTTTGTGGAGCATATCTGAGACTCCCACGTTGGCCCAGTGAGTGGGCGCACACACCCCCCCTGGCTTGCAGGACAGGCTGCCACCCTCCTTGGCAATTGTTTTAACCCCAGAATGGGCATCTGGGCCTAAAGAATTTAGAAATCCTTTGTGGATTTTTGTTATTTGGGTTATTTGTTAATTTTTTTTTTTTTGCAGGGGGGGTCGTCTGTGTTTTGTTTTGAAAAGCAGGTCCAGAGAGGGAGTCTATACCTGGAGCGCAGGAACACACGTCAAGTCAGCCGTCACAACATGTGGGCTGGTTTATTTTTTTATAAACAGCCTTTTACTAATCTTGTGTGTTGATAAAAGGCCTGTCACTAGCCTCCATGGGGAGTCCTCCAGGTGCCAGTTATGAAGCAGAACGAAAAGCATGCCGCTTGGAGAGGCGCTAGTCTCAGCCAGTCCTTGGCCTTGGATGGAATCCTCCACTGAGCTCGAACTCTCAGGGTTCACAGAGGGCAGACTTCTCCATTAGGTGATTTTTAGTTGGTGAGGAGGCCTTTAGCTTTTTTCCATGGTGACTTGCTTAGGCAGTAGCAGTAGCTGCACAGAAGTGCCCCAACCAACCGCAGATTTCTGTATGACAGGCAGCCTGCTTTGCAGCCTCAGAATCTCTACCCATCCCCAAGAGCGTCCCTGCCGGTATTTTAGCAAATAAGTTCTAGTTAGAAAAGTCTCTCATTAACATTCCTCAGAAAAGCCCTGATGGGGCTCAGGACAGAATTAAAGAAGGAAACTGACTGATAAATATCAGGGAAGCCTTCCTGGGTGTGAGAACGGTTGTGAGCCCAGGGCCTGCTTCCCACAGGGTCAGCCAGGGCTGCTCTTGGCTCTCCTCCTGTTCTGTCTTTAGGTTTGCTGTGACAAGGACTTGGGTTCTAGGAGGGAAACATCCTGGGTTCCAGCAGCAACATCTTTAAATTTTTGAGGGCCGGGTGCGGTGGCTCACGCCTATATCCCAGCACTTTGGGAGGTCGAGGAAGGAGGATTGCTTGAGGTAAGGAGTTGGAGACCAACCTGGGCAACATAGTGAGACCTTGTCTCTAAAAAAAAATAAATAAATAAAAAATTAGCCAGGTGTGGTAGTGTGAGCCTTAGTCCCAGCTACTTGGAAGGCTGAGGAGGGAGGATCACTTGAGCTCCGGAGTCTGAGGCTATAGTGAGCTATGATTGCATTGTTATACTCTAGCCTGTACAGCACAGTGAGACCCTGCCTCAAAATACATGTATATATATATTTATATTTAACTTGACATAACAAGACCCTCAAAAATTCAGTCTTCTCTAAAAACTCAAAGTCTAAGGTCACCTAAATTTCCCCAGGATTAGGGGCTGATGGAAGAAGGCTTCTAGCACAAGTGGCCTTTGGAGTAAGGTTTATCTAAGGCTGTGGTCCCCAATCCCTGGGCCACGGCTGGATATTGGTCTGTGGCCTGTTCAGAACTGGGCCGCGTAGCAGGAGGTAAGTGAGCAGTGGGCAAGCAAGCAAAGCTTCATCTGTATTTACAGCCGCTCCCCATTGCTTACTGCACCCCCCTGCGATGGCTCCGCCCCATCCCTGGAAAAATTGTCTTCATGAAACCAGTCCCTGGTGCCAAAAATGTTGGGAACCCCTGATCTAAGGGAAGAGCATTTCAGAGGAAGTCAGCACCTTTCACTTAAACGAGACCTGTATCCCCCATTTCAACAACATCCTAGACAACTCCTGACCACACACATCAAGTGAGACGTTACAGTGTGGTAAGACGTTAGAGTGTTTCTGTAGTGTGGCAAGAGCCTTCTGTTTCCACAGGCATAAAAATCCGATGAATGAATGTGATGAATCTAGCACATTTAATCCTAGGGATTTATATTTGTGTAATCCAGGCGCTGTCATCTCCTTTTATGCATCTTATTTCTCATTAGCCTCACTAGGCTTTCTTTTCAGCAACCCTTTACGTTTCTCATTAGGATAGGTTTCTCTGCCCTAATCCTGTTGGTGAGTAAGATATTCCATAAATGCAGAAGTCCTGGCCAAGTACGGCTCTGCAGGGCCTGTCTTTTCCTCTGCGCCTGCTGCGTAGCTGGGCGGCCCAGCTGTTGCGGTGCTCAGTAGACGCGGAACTGCGCCTGAAGGTATAGATACGTTGCAGAGATGCTCTCGAGGCATGCGTGCTCAGCTTCGCTAAAGACGAAGACTTGCGCCCTGTCTTTCATTCTAACTGCCACAGCTTCCATTTTAGTTTATTTAATTTATTATGTTTTGGGTGTGCTTTTCTCTTTCGATCATCTTCGATTTGTGTTGTTGGGAGTTACCCTAGGGATATACCAACAGGTTAGTACCGGGGCGATATCCTTAATCTGCACGAACCTTTTTGTGCTGACAGGTAACTTCGCCCTGTCTACCTCCCTCAGCTGACCTCGTCTCAGACATGGCCCTGCTAGGGGTCAAGGCCCTTTTGGAAAAGCCAAACAGAGCACCAGGGGCTCATCCACAAACACCTCTTCACCTGGGCGCTGGTGCTTCCTGCCCCAACATACCCACCTCGGAATGGGGTGTTCCCCCGAAGGCCTTCGTTATCTGCCGTGACTGGGCAAGGGAGTCTGGGTGTGAGGATCTGCCACTTGACAGGGGTTTAAACTAAAAGGTTAAACGTTGGATTTTAACATTTTGCTTGAACATTCTGGAATTATAGATCATTTACTCAGTGCAGACATTATCTATTGCTGTATTTCATTGAATCTAAAACTCCCCGTTGTTTACCTGTTGGTGTGGAAGCAAAGCTCCACCTATTGGGCTAGGACACAGTGCTTTCTTATCACTCTCACTTGTCGCTTTACAAAAAGTGTGAAATGGAGGTCATTCATCCACCACAAATACACACCTTGCCACTCTGTTTCCAGGCCTTCCTGCAGATAAAATAACTTTCTGTTTCACTGATGGCTCTGTAGTGTAGTATTTTGGCTACACTTAAAGGACAGCTGGACTCGGGGTGAGTGGTTCCAGTAGTGTCCATAGTTTGCAAACACAGTAGAAAAGCTATGATGAAATTCACCCACATCCAGGTACTGGGTTACAGCGTGGTGGCTGCTTGGACGACAGCCAGTCTGAGATGCATCAGATTTCAGGCATGTCCACGTGGGAATGTATTTGCATTAACAATTCATGAAATATGGTCTAGTTCTCTCTTTTAAGTGTCCCGCAAACTCTTCCTAAATAACCCTTAGAGACAGAGAATTTACTCTTTTCCTTTATACCTAATGGCAGCCTGTGGCTTGCTTGCTTGCTTGCTTGCTTTCTTTCTTTCTCTCTTTCTTTCTTTCTTTCTTTCTTTTTTAAAGCCCTTACTATTTACGGGAAAGACCTTACTTGCACTGAATGGAATCTGCATTTCTGCATCTTCCGTTCACTGGCCATTTGAGATTAAAGTGAAAATGTCGGATATTCATTCACATGAGTGTGTCAAATATTTTTAACTTCTTAATAACAATACATTTTCCTGCTCCAATAAACAGCCTCCAGAGCAGAATTTCATCTCAGAATCTTCATTCAAACAGCACATTATGCAATATGTTCTCAAGGCTCTTGCGGGCGATTGGGGTTTGTAGAGCTTTGCTTGCCTTTTTACTGAATGTGTTTGTTTTCATGTTGTTTATTTTTTTGTTTCTTCCTTTGTGACTATTTTCCCACAGCCACATCCACCGCAACCCTACCTGCCCCCAGCCCCAGCAGCTCCCTGCTCTCCCTCCCAGAGCCCGCTAGGTTACCTGCAGAGCCTCGGTGACTCAGTCATGTTCTGCACCAAGGCACAGGAGGCCTCACACCAACCCTGCCCAGGCACAGGGAGTCAGGGCACTTTGGGTCCAGTGCATTCTGATACACCATAGTCCCGTTGGCGTGGGAAGCAGATTGCAAAGCTGCCCAGGTGCAGGAGCCCAAAAAGCATGGGATGAAATAGATCAAAGGTGTACAGCCTTGTGTGACCGGGGAATCATTTCCTCGCCTCTAATGTGCTTATGTTGACAGTGCTGACGTAGGAGAATGGTTATGTGTACTGGATGAGATCATGTGGACATGGAACAGCTGTATGTTACTCTATGCAATAATGCATACTTACAGTGTACGTTTAGGGCGGATAACGCACTCAGCATTTTTACAGCTTACTTCCTCCTCATAAGTTTAACCTCAAATTTAAGCTGAATCACAAAATCTAAGACTATTGTCAAGCCTTTTCTCTTCCGAGTTTAGTTTTAAATCCTATACCTCTGACAGACTGCCATAAATAGCCTTTTAAAAATTTTTTAATTTCCTTTAGTCTTCGACATCGTTATGAGATAAACATTTTTATTTCTATCTTTAAAAATTATAGACTTTAGTTTTTAGAACATTTAAAATTTTACAGAAAATTTGAGCATGTGTTAATACAGAGAGTTCCCGCATTACGCCCCCCGCAAAACACAACACACATTTCCCCTTTTATTAACATCTTGCATTAATGTGGTACATTTGTTGCAGCAATGCTAAACCAATATTGCTACATCATTTTTAAAGTCCAGAGTTAACACTAGGAGTCCACTGTCTGTGTTACACGGCTCTTTGGGTTTTGACAGAGACATATTGTCATGATGTGTCGAAGTGCCAAATGTTCATAATCTGTTCATAATGTGATGGACGTTTATTTGGAGTTGTATTTTGTAAGAACAGGGGTAGTTTCTGATTGGCCAAGGTGAAGCCCTAAGAATGAACTTTCTGTTGCACGCAATAAAACGTGAGTGCTGTAAAAGAGATTAATGGAAGAACAAACAAGGAGGCAAAAGCATCAACTTGGGAGCTAGGACTTTTTAGAATCATCCAGATTATCAACTCCTTTGACTCCTTCCTACATCCAGTGAGTCTTACACTCTTTTGGGATGGTTCCATTTCCTCTGCATACTTACTGGAACGTGCCCACTTGGCATTCAGGAACCTTCAGTCATTCTTCAGTTCCCAGTTGGTTTGACCAGTCTCCTGAAACTGGAGCACTCAGGGCCAGCATCTTCTTTGACTTTTGAAAACATCTCCTACAGAACCTATAAAAAGGCAGCTTTACCTTTGGAGGAAATCTTAGTAAGGGAAACATTAAAGCAAGCATTCCTCTGCCTAAACAAAACAATCCCAGTAAACCCCTCAGTGGTCACTTCTATCCTGTTTACCGAGTTGGCATGGCAACTGTTCAGCAGCTCTGTAAAGATCAGGGAAAATAGCCATCAATGAAGCTCAGCTCGAGGGCCGAGTGTTGTTCTCCTTCTCGGGGTATGTTCTCCGAGATCACGACTAAACTGCTTGATTTTTGTCCTGGAACATTTTCTTAAAAAAAAAAAATACTAGATTGTCTTTTCAAATCAAGAATCTTAGGGCCCTCAAATGCATTTACACATTTGTTGGTGTGTGTAAGATGCTTAGTTTGCTCCTACAGTCAAAAATATCTTCAGCAATTGCTATCCCGCCAGCCTTGCCAAGCTGGACTTCCTGTGAGTGGAATCAGGAATGAATTAAGCTAACACAGCCCAAGACACCGCATAAAAGGCTGAGAACACCAGCGAGCTGAAGAAAGCCCGTTTTTGTGTCTGTCAGCTTAGATGCTCTCCAGCTCGGACTGCTAACGATGCAGCCATTTACAGTGGACAAAAACTGAAGGGGGGAGACGAAACCCAAGGTAGGGGCTTTTATCTTGTTTTTTCTACTTAAAAGTTTCTCGAACCTTGCCACAGTGGTGGTAGAGTAAAATTCTGCAGAGATCAAACACGAGTGGAAAAGACTTTGCCGTTTCTCTAAGAACCAGAGGTGTTTAGTTTCTCAACAGATGGGTAAGTGCTGATTTTGATTATATATACAAATTTGAACTATTAATCCTTTGTAAAAATGAAGAACTTAATCCACTGATCAGTTAAGGCATTGATAATGCAATGTATTTTTAGGTGGAATTCACTTTTTATAGGAAAAATCATTTTTAATAGTAGGTTGAAGAAGGAAATTCATGGTGGTTTCTTTTGTTTGAACTTGTTATCTCAAAATATTTTTCTTTAAAAGCTTATACATTTCAGTCATAGAGCTTTTCCCTGCCTTGTGCTTTGTAGAAACTTTTTAAAAAATTTGCACAAGAATAATCTCTTTTTAAAATTACATTGTAAACCGGTTTATATGCAAGTATGGAAATGTGAGAAGTTATAGGAGTTGAAGGGTCATCTGTTGAATAATTGTGTGCTTGTTTCGCACATGCGTACACATGTCGGAATTTTGTAATCAGCCCGGAAAAACCTGATGAGGCACATTTTGTTGGGATTCTCTTATTCCCCAAAGTAGAGATCCCCCAAAAAAGAACAAAATAGTGACTGAAATGTTAATCTCTGCCTCCACCCAAACACAGGAATAGCCTTCGGTTGATGTCTATTCGGTTGCTAAACATGCCCCGGCAGGGAGTAGATGTTTGCACTGGGAAGGCCGCCTTTCCTATTAAATTGAGTTACATTTGAAAGAAATGAATAATCACGTTGCTGACTGCCATGTGGCTAAATCTGCTTCTATTAAATAGATAAGATTTCTGGTACTAACTGAAAACCGAGCGCTTGAATGTTTTGTTTTTGCCATCAATTTTTAAAAGTGATTAATCTGACATACACTTATTACCCTCCTAAGAGAAAGGTGAAATGCGAGTCATTTTATGGTCACCTACCATGTATTCCTGCCTCTTCGACAACATTAGACTGGGTTTTCTCATTCCTCACTTCTGTGTAGCTTAAATATGCGGATCCCGGCTCCAGAACCCTGTTGCTATTTGCAAGAGAGCTTGGGCGACAGAGCACAGAAATACTTCCCTCTTTCTGATGAATGCCGCCGCATGCTGAAGGACGCCTATGGGAAGATGATGCAATTAGAGAGAGGACCCAGCCCCTCCCTCGTGGGCGGTGCCAATTGCTAAAATGGTGTCCCCATTCCTGCAGCCGCTGGCTCTGTGTTTTTTACTGTGGCTCATGGTGACGAACTTCTGGAATAGTGTCCAATCGGAATGGCAGCCCACTCCCACGTTTGAGCCAAGCCAATGTCCACCATCCGTCTATCACAAGCAGACTGAGATTTTTTGCTCCCCAGCATGAGTCGCCCTGCGTTAACATTCTCACGGGAGCCCCCTCAGTGTGTGACTGTTGAAAGCAACTGCTCTAAAGCTCACGCTGCTCACCCAGCAGCTTCGCAAAGGACCAATTCCCAAGTCCCCATCAGCCTCCCAGCTGTTATTCCCCTCGAAGACTCGTCTGGAGTACAGGGGCCAGGTTTGAGCCCAGAGGCCAGACACAGGGGCTGGGGGTGGGTGGCTTGCCACTTCAGGGTCTAAAGCTCCCTCGGGTTTTCTCTCATCCCTGTAGATGGTCCCCTCTGCCTCTGTCTCTTCTCAATTTTTCACTGTGTTCTCCTTTGACAGTTTTCTTGTTCCTTTCTCAGGCCAGTTCTTTCCCTGACACCCAAAAATACACTACAAAGAATAGTAACAACAATAAAAATGATACCACATAGTTACTGGGTTTTGCCTCCATCCCTCCTGATATAAAGACTTATTGATTTATAAAATATTTGGAAAATATGTGAAATATTTAAAAAATTATAGTTGCCCATGATTTCACCTCCAGAGACTATCCTGTTTACATTTATCGTATATATACTTTTTTCTTTAAATTCTGTTCACGTTTGTTGTACATATACTTTTTTCTTTAAATTGGGACCATAGTTACCTTAATTTTGTAACGTCTTTTTTTTAACTTATCTTGAAACATTCTTATGCATTTTTTATGGCTATAGGATTCTGTCACTGGCTATACTTTCAAGTAAGATTTCTATTATTGGATTGTTTCTTTATTTGTTGTTGCAAACAATGCTTCTGTTTTATTCATGTGCACAAATACTGTTTCCTTAAGGTAATTTCTTGAAAGTTTACTTTCCAAATTAGGGTGTGCACTTTGTTATGATTTTGTATATATATCAACACAGCCAAATTGCTCTTGTTAAGGCTAACAACAGGAAACATTTTGTGCAGTGTATGTAATAATGGATATGTAGCCTTAATATATAAATAGCCCTTACAAATCAATAAGAAAATGGCAGATGTTTTAGTAGAAAAGTGAGTAAAACACATAAACAAGAAATTCTCAAAAGGTAAAATGCAAGCGGAAAATAACCTGACAGTCTCATTCTCAATAGTATAATCAAAGAAGGGAAACCTAAAATGATGAGGTAATTTTGCCAATGTGAGGATTGAAAGGGATTTTTAGTTTTGTGTTGTCTTTTTTTTTTATTATTAAGAGATGCGGTCTCACTATATTGCCCAGGCTGGAGTGCAATGGCTACTCACAGACACTATCTTGGTGCAGTACAGACCCGAACTCTTGGGCTCAATAGATCCACCTGCCTCAGCTTCCAAAGTAGGTGGGACTACAGGCATGCACCACCACTCTTGGCTCTGTGTTGCTTTTCAGTAATACTTCTAGGAGCCTGTGACTATTTAAAGAAACTGTCATTAATGTACTCTGCTGCTGGGAGTTTAAACTGTTGCAGTCTTTTCTGAAGGACAATCTCACATTTTTTTTTTCTTTTTATAACTTTTTCTTGCCTCCTCTGGGAGATAATACAGAGATACACACACACACACACACACACACACACACACACACACACACCCCTACTGCAAAGGGAGGGGAAGTGAGGGTGAAAAGAAATGCGACTGGGCTCTCCCCCTCCCCCCAACAATCTTCTCTTCACTGTTAAGCATTTTTAAAAGGAGTCCGTGACTATTTTCTTATTTCCAATGCTGTGCAATCAAAACTGCCCTTGCCACCTTTCTGCCGAAAGCTTCCCAGTGCACTTTTTCTCTGCCCTGCCCTCTTAATCCCCACCCCCTGCCCCCAGGCCTGGGACACTGCAAACCACCCCTCCCTCCTGACACCTCTCTGACCAATCCCCCACTCCCCTTCCCGCTCTTGACTGGTTCCTCTAGATGTGGGCATGGGCTCGGTTCTGCCCTCCCCTGCTCCCTTGCCGGCTCCTACAGGAATACTTCTCTCCTTCAGCTGTGTGCTAGGTGAGTACCTCTTCACTGTGTTTTTCCAGCCCAAAACTCTCCTCTGAGTTTTGCCCTCGTAGCCTACTTGAGTTAGTAACCTACTTTTTTTCCTCTAGATTTTCTGGTTCTGCGCTCGTCTGCTTCACCTGTCCGGCACTTTGAATTATGTGGATGATTAAATTTCACACCCTTTTCCTTCTGACTCAGCCACCCCTAAAATAGATGATTCTTGCTTAACCATTTTCTTACTTATCAGGTTAAGGTAGGGCGTTCTCAGCCTTGGTACTACTGACATTTTGGACCAGACAATTAATTCTTTGTTGTTGGGCTCTATCCTGTGCTTGGTAGGATGTTTAGATGCCAGTGATAGCCCCCCTCCCAAATGTGTCCAGACATTTCCAAAGGTCCCCCAGGGAGCAAAATTGCACCGTCTTCAAAACCACTGGGTTAAGGTGTCAATGCTGATTCTTTCGTGGTTTTTATTCTTACTTTTCGTTTGCTCTCAGTAAAAATAGCATGTACATACAAGTGAACTTTTATTATACCGTTTGTTACTGCTTTTAACCATGTATTTTACTAACAAACATATGGTGAAAATAGAATATTGTGTACCATTAAACATTTTCCAGATGTATGTAGTCATTAAGTTAAACAAAAATCGTTCCCTTTCCTAGTAAGTAGTGTTAGGAAATGTAAGATGGGGGCACAATCGTGTGCCTCGCAGCATTGTGTGAGCGCTGTGTGCTATCCGCTCTCTCAGATGAATGGCTGTCCTAGTTTTAGCCACTCTGAAAGGATGAACAGCTCATTAAAGTGTGCCAGATGCTTCATTTGTCAGTATTTCGCTTAAAAGGGAGTACTGTTTAGCTTTGGAACGATACTGGAAAAGTGGTCCTGTAAAGATGCCGTGGCATCTTTTCCCCTCCACGTTTATGATGGTGAAAAATCCACTAGCAAACGACTGTTTTAGATCTCATTAGATTAACGCGAACATGAAGTACAAATAGGCATAATAAGTTTGGATATCTGAGATTTCAGTTTTTGAGCCAGTAGGCGAAGGACCGTGGTTTGAATATGGAATCTGGTAGACATACTCCGATGTTGTTTTCTTAGGGGACAGCATAGTTTAAATGAGGTTATTATAATACTTAAGTAGAGAACTAAGGCAAAGTTTGCTGAGCCAAAAAGAAAGGAAGAAATAACACCGGATTAGAAGAGCCAAATGGAAAGCATTGTTACTATGCTAATTGTGGTTTGAGGAATTGCAGAAGAGAAATTAGCCTACCTTCTTTTTTTTCCTCTTTCTTTTCCTTTTTTCTTTTCCTGGTATTAACTCTGAAACGTTGGCCTATGCATTTGATTCATTGACTGCATGATGATTCCGGTAAAGTTTGCGCTAGTCAGTTTACATTGTACCGCAAGGACACACAGTTGCAGCTCTTAGAGGCTTTTAATCAGAGGTACCTTGCAAATCGGGGCAATGAGGTCCTTGTGGAGGTGGAAGGGCAGGTTGGACCTGGTTGTGACATCATTTGACTTGAATTTCCAGGCTTCTAACACAGCCTGTAAGCACTCAGGCCAGATACCAAAGGAACAAAGAGGTGCACATGCCGCAAAGCTCTAACTGCCTATGTCTCAGACCAGCCGCTGTTTGCAGCCTCGTTGCATCAGCAGATGGGCCGTTTGTGTCCAGTTGCTCCTGGTCTCTGGGGCGTGCTAGAGGTATTCCTGGTTTCCACAAACTAGGGGGCTCTGCCAACGTCCACAGAGTTAAAGCCTTTCCTTCCCATGCTTAATTAAAAAAATTAACCACAATACAATTGCCGCTTGTTCATTACTCACCTTGCCTGCTCACAGCTCATCCACTCTTCTTGTTCCAGCATGTTGCTATAAAGCATTTATATGACTGAGAAGGCGGGTGGGAAATATTCAGAGCCTTTAGGAACTAGCCCGGGTGCACAAGCCTTTTTTGTTCTTCGTGCAGGTCATCTTGGTAAAGGGGCAGTTTGCGTGCCTGAAACACAGATCGCGCTCTGTTGGGTGCTGTGGGAACTAGAAACGGCGCTCACCTGCGTGTATAGAGCAGTAATGACATTTAAGTTGAGAGTTAATTCTATTGAGCAGTTGGTTGGGTACAAAAAAATATAGGAAGGAGTGAATTGCTGAGCAGGACGTGTCTAAGTTCTATTTTCATTCATTTTCATTCATACGTCACCGATTGGCCTCAGGTCATGGTTCATGAGGCCAAAACATTGATGGGGAGACGGGCGGACGGATCCTGGGTATTCACCAGCGTATGATGTGTTGTAGTAAAGTTTCCAAACAGTGTCCACTACTGTGGCTTGTCCCACAATTCTTTCATGTAAACCACAAAATTTAAACTCTGCCCTACGTGTATCCCCATTAGCCTGGTGACTCTATAGCAATTTATTTAGCAGGACCGGTTTTGGGGGTTTTTTTAGCCTACTCTGGGGCTAGTGGCCTATTTTCATAACTCTCAAAGAACAAGTTGATTCTGTTTGCCCGGCGAGTAAAGCCACCTGCCCTTCGGACGACACATGGTTAACGAGATGATACAACAGGTTACCCTTTAAATGTTTCTGGAGTGATTGACGAGGCTGTATCTGGAAGCCGTGCATCACCACAGACTGAACGAAGCCGTGCAGTGAAAGCTGCCTGGCTTTCGCCCGCCACGGGTCATTGGTCTGTCACTTCAGTACTCGGTTTTCTCATCAGTGAAGTGAGGACAGATGTCACCCATTTTGTAGGGTGGGTACAAGGATTAGCTGTGAGCTTGTCTGTAAAACACCTGGCTCAGACTCTGGCACGTGGTCACCACTGATGGCCTTGGTGGCTGATAAACAATAGTTGTCATAGTCATCACATGGCAAGAAGCCACCCGGGGGTGTTGGTAGAGAACTCTGATGCTCAGCGTGTGGCTGTCCCAGCAAAAGAGCTGTTCATTTCCTCTCACAATCTGTCATTTGAACTTATTCTCATTTACTGAACTCAGCAGCACATCCTCAAATAGAATTTGGGGACATAACATCCCTTTTAGGGTAGATGTAGGGAAAGACAAATTCATGGAAAAAGAATTATCGGAACCCTGAAAACTATTCTTTAAATCCAAGGACGTGGTAAATGTTAAATAAAGCAAATTGGGTCACTAAAGGGAGTGGATAACGTGTTATTCTAAGGACAGATGAGAAAACTGTCACTCCTACGGCCTTCTACCTCCTGGATCTTGGACTTAGGAGCACGAACTCCCTCATTCTTTCTCTTTTTTTAATCCCTTTTATTTTTTAACATCGCGAGTCATCTGTGGAATAGTCTTCGACCTAAAACTCTTCCGCGCTAATTCTGGGGCCCCAGTATCTTGGAGAAAAGTGCCAGGCTGCAGACGAAGCCAGTGTGACGCGTCACACATTGGACCCTTTCCTGAAGTGGCGTGCTGGGGGTGGCAGAGGGGCACCCAGACTTAAGCAGCCGGCGTCACACGGCTCAGAAGCCTGGCCTCACAGTCTGGGTTGGATGCCGCGGAGCCGAGCCTTCACCGCCCGGCGCCCACCTCTCCGGGAGTCCAGTGTGAACAGTCCAGGAGGGGCCCCCAGGGTGGGAATAACCTGGCCTTTGAATGTCGCCTGACCTCCCGTTTCCTAGCAACTCCCAACTGCTCGGTGGAATATTTTGTGGTGTTTCTAATTTATACTTAACAGATATTGGCTGTGATCTAAGGCTGGCTAATTTCCCATTATGACTTGCAGGCAGCCACTTTACTAAATGAATAAGCAAGAGAAAGGACTCCTAGGAAGCCGAGCTCACCAGTAGCCCCATCCCACCAGGCCTTCCTGCCTTCTGGAAAACACAATTTACCAAGGACTTGCCAATAAATTACCATTTATCTCAGAGCAGATGGCATTGAGCAGTTTTCAAGGAAAATTCTCCATTTGATTTTTTTTCTAGTATCTCAGTATATAGTTGTCAATATTTATAAGTCCACTGTATCTGTGATCACAGAAGTAACTCTTATCTATATATTTTTAAGCAAATGGAGAGTGGTCACTTCATCCCCGTTCCTTCCTGTAGAAATGGGATGATGGGGTGGGGTGATTTCTCAGGCCCCTTCTAGCACCCCACTAACCAGAAGCTGATGACATCATGCCCTTTCTAATATTCGACATGTTTGATGACTGGGTGTTGGACTCATATTTTTCCGAGTTGCCATTTTCACACTTTTTGTGACAGTTCAGACTCTTCAGTCCTAGTCTGGTTCCTTCTTTATCTGTCTTGGAGAACAGAAAAACTCTGTTTTTCTCTATATTGTAACTGACATTCTCATGATTATTATCTAGACAGACTTACACTCCCCCGGGGGCATGTCTCATAGTGCTATTAGCGTAGCATTTTGAAAATTGTCACCCTGGCAAGGCATTGCGAATCTCCCTGCTCCGGACCTCGAGCACTCTGGCCACTGGGTGCAGCTGTCGCGTCCTCCCCTGTCCTGCTCTTCTGCTCGCCCGGCATCCTTACCGCGGTGACACGGCCCTGGCGATTGTATGCACCACGGCTATTTTCGCATTTTAATGACGGATTTGGGCCTCATTGCCAGCGTCTGCAAAGAGAGACAGCCGCCCTCCTAATTTGTATTTCTCAGCATGATTTTTCGGAGCAAGAGTGAATAAAGGGGGTGGTGACCTGCTCAATATGGTGGATGGAGAAGTGGAATAGAACAGTGATGAATAGAGCCAAGACCGAGGTTTAGTTTAGCGAGATAGAAAGGTTTCATTAGGTTCATTAGCTAAAACGGTGACACGTTACACCCAAGAGGGAGGCTACCCTGTGAGGGTTTCCAGATGGGATTGACGCTGAGGCCTGAACCTTCTGCTGTCTGGCCAGGGCTTTCAGTCTGACTGGGGACAATTCTTTAGTCCCTCCATGCCTTTCTCTGGGTTTTTCTGAAAGTCTCTTTCAACATATTTTAATTGACTCTTAGGGTCCATTTTTTTTAATGTCTAATTACTAAACCCTTAATTTTAAATTCACACAGCCTATTCGAAATGTAAAGTTTGCCCCTGTGATCCCATCTGTCATCCTTCCGGGATGAGAGAGCGAACTTGCTCTGTTCCTCCCAGGGACCTCTCAGCCACATGTTGCTCTTGGTGTTCCCATCAATCCCCTTTGGAATTTCATCTTTGCCTTGCTTCAGTTGCTTTATTGGGGAGCCTTAAGAATTGTTTTCTAATTGCAGCGTAGCACACGTATAAAAAAGGGAGTGCTCCAGTCATAAGTGTCCAGCATTGAATGATCCCAAAGTGGACACAGGCGTGTATCCATGTCCTCAGTGGGGGAGGAGGCGGGGAGCTGTACAGCCCCGAGCTGGTGGTCTCCGTAAAATCCTGGGGCTCACTGGCCTCTGCTCCCTCCATTGCCAGCCTTTACTGGGACAGCGTCCACGCTCTCTCTGTCTCACGTTCCTCAGGCTTGCTGGACAATGCCAAGAAATGCACTGCGATTGATTCTAGGACACCTCTGTGCCAGCCTGGGCGGCGGCCTCCCCACTGGTCACTGACTCCCTCTGACCCCTTCCCAGACCCCTGGACCTGATGTCAGCCTTCCCACGCCAGCCCGTGACCTCACCTGCCGTTAGCCAGCACGCCCTCCCGCCCCCACCGTTGCTCTCAGTGCTTTCCCTTTGTTGGATCTCACCGTGTTTTGAGTGCTGTGCTCCTCAGACCCCACCCCGGGTCGCCTGGGCACTGGCTGCTTCAGGTGAGCACATCACCTGCTGATTCTCACCATGGCCAGGAAACCTGGGCTCCTGTCTTCTGTCTGGGGTTCTGACTTATCTGGCCTGGGTTAGAACTTGCCACTGCCCGGTGACGTCCATCTGGCTTTGGCGTCACGTACCAGCTCATGTCACCACTGCTGACCTCCGTTCCATACTGGTTGGCCTTCTGGATATTTTTGAGCTCACAGTATTAACCACTAAAGAATTTTAAATTGTGCACCAACCTTGCAGTGTCTCTGCAGATCTAGATCTGAGGGCTAAGCTACTTCACCACGGGGTCCCCTACTTCCCAGGTAAAATCCATCCCTTCCTCCATGGGACCTCTTCCATCTCCCAACAGGCTGTACAGATGTGTCACACACACCCTCAGTCTCCCTCTGGGTGGACTCCAACTCTTCAGCAGTAGGACAGAATAACTCTGCCAACAGTGGCCTGAGCACACTTAATGCTCAGTGTGCTTATTAGCACACTTAATAAGAAACATTTGTTTGGACGCTCCACAATATCAGGGCTTTAAGTCAATGGCATCTGCAATTCTCTTGGTCCTTCCTCAAGATTGCAAAGTGGCTGCCATAGCTGCAACCATCACAACCTCACGTAACACTGTCACTAAATTTTTTTCAATAAGTCTTTTTTGAGTACCTGTTATGCTTTTGAGACACATCTCTGAATAAAGCAAACAAAAGTCTTATCCTTTTAGAGTAAACATTAATCCTGGAAAGAATCAGGGTTGGGCTAAAAGGGACTACTCTCGGGGGTTCCTCTCCTTTTATTAGGAAGGAAAATCTTTCCCAGGAGCCCCTTGACAGTTTGCCTCACACCTTCCTGGCTTCTCTGCTTGGTTCTGGGGCCAGGACTGGGTCCTGTGGCTGTCTCACTCCACAGGAAGCTAAGAAAGTGAATACCTGGCACAGGTGAATGAGTTTGCAGGGTTGGCTTGGAATGATCTCATCCCCAGGATAGCTGCGCTGAGTCCACTTGGAGCTCCTTCAGCGGGGACAGCTGATGGCCCCCACTAGGGAATAAAAGTTTAGATGAAGAGCCAAGTGGGGGGAGATGGAAAGAGAATTTCTATACAAAAATGTTTGGATTTTATCTTGTGGACAATTTAAGAGAGTTTTTAACAGGGACATGATATCAGGTTTTCTGAATAGACATTTTATGCCTATGATAGTTTTGCAAAAGGATTTAGGTAAATACACTTTCCTTATCCATTGAGCCTGATTTGATGTTAAACAACAGAAAGAGAAAGAAGTCTAGTACTTTATGCAAAATTATTGAACAATATTATAATAATAGTAGATTTGTATGCACACTAATATGAAGAAATATCTTACAAGCATTACTCAAAATTGACATCAGTACCTTTTAGAGCACTTATTTAAAAAAAACCAAAGAGCAATTTTTTGTTTTTTATTACCAATTTAATGGGGACTAGTACTTTTGAAAAATACAATAAAAACAATGCAGCCATGTCAGATGGCCATAAAAGTTCCTAAATGTTTATTCTCACTTTTGTTGTCGGTCTCATCCTAGGTAGGCACCCATCCAGGGACACACTTGGAGTCCTCTTCTGGTTTTCCTGCAAGGACAAAGATCACAGAAGCTGGACACAGGTCCTAGCGCCCAGTAGTTATGTGACCTTGGGCAAGCCACTCCGCTTGTATCTGTCTCCGCATGTTTAATAGAATAATATTTCTGTCTCGCCCACTGGCCTTAATAGGGCTCTTTGAGATTTAATTAAGATGAATGAAAATCCTTGGTACATACTAACCCACATTTAGATATTTGGTGTGGCCAGGTGTGGTGGCTCACACTTGTAATCCCAGCACTTTGGGACGCTGAGCTCAGCGGGAGAATCGCTTGAGCCTGGGAGTTTGAGACCAGCCTGGATTCACACAGTGAGATCCCATCTCTACAAAAGATTTTTAAAAAATTAGTTGGGTGTGGTGGTGCTTGCCTGTAATCCCAGCTCCTCAGGAGGCTGAGGCAGGAGGATCGCTGGAGCCCGGGAGTTCAAGGCCACAGTGAGCTATGATTGCACCACTGCACCCCAGCCTGGGCGACAGTGGAAGACCCCGTCTTTAAAAAAACAAAATTAGGTGCCATTATATGCTGTTTCACTTTCAACTCAGGAAGGAGACCATAGGTTTGCTTTCAGTGTCGCAGATTAAACATCAGCTCCACCCTTGGAGATCCAGGGGTTCCCCCATTGCAGGAGGGGGTCCCACAGGAAAGCCCCCAGGTGCCTTGTCTCAAAGAGGGAGTTGGTGTGTGAGAAGTGCGAGAGGGGGGAGGGAAGCCAGCGGAGCGCTGTGGTCCGTGCATGTGGCCATCCAGAGAGGAGGGAGAGGAAGGCAGAGCCAGAGCCACAGGTGCAGGGTGTTAAGGGCAGGAAGCCGGGGAGGAGTAAGAATGGAAGGAATAAGCTACGCAGGAGGGCGGGCTTGTGTTCTTAGAGCGCAAGGAAGCATTCGACCAAGTGTTCAGATTTTCAGGCCGTTTGTGGGTTTTGGAAACAAGTCTGTGGCAGGGCACAGTGGTAGCTGAGATTCAAATGAGTGAGTGTCCCCCGGACAATTCCAGGGAAGGGCTTGTACTGCACGCTGAGAGCTGGTAGGCATAGCCTTCCCAAGCATGTCCCTGCCAGTTCTTGGGGAACAAAGGATCGGTGTGTATGTGCCCCATTTTGGCCTGTGTGATCCAGCTGATCTGGCTGTGTTACACATGGCCCAATGTCGCTCTTTTTCATCGTTCCCACACGCACCGGTGATGCCGGCTTCGACAGTTGAAGAAAACAAAAAACAAACTTAATGTCCTAGGAATCTTTGGGCTATCTTTGGAAACTAAATACGAATGTGTTAGGAAAAATGAAATTAATATATGTTGCTTGAGAATCAATGTCTTGATCTTGAAAGATATTTCATCTTTATTTGACATTAATGGAAATTCTTCACGTCTGATTTATTGAGTCATTAGCCTCGTGAGAACTCTTCATGGGGCTTTTTATTTCATATTATTTCTGTGAACATTGTTTTTCATCTTCGAATAATAGATAATGTTTTGGGTGAGAAGGAATATGTTTTAGTCTCTAAACTAAAGAGAACTTGACAGTTCATTTATATAAAACATGCTCCAGGTATCAGACAAATGCAAATAGAATTATAATTTTAAGTCTCATCGTTCTTTAACTTTTTAAGTCCTTACAAAGTAGAGGCCCTAATTTCTTAGCGCAACACCGTTAAGCAGAAGTATAATGTGAACCACGTAATTTAAATTTTTTCCAGAGCCACATTTAAAAGTATAAAAAGAAATTGGTTTTTGTGAAATTATTTTTAGTATAATTCAGTATACCCAAAATATTGTTATTTCAATAGGTAATACATTTCAAAATTACCAATGAGATATTTTACGTTATTTTTTTCATACTGAGTTTTTGAAATTGTCAAACTTTTTCTGTAACTGGCAAAATAGTAAATATTTTAGGCGTTGCTGTTGTATCGTGGAAGTGGTTGTAGACAATGTGTGGCTGTGTTCCAATAAAACTTTGTGTACAAAAACAGGTGGCAGGCTGGATGTGGCTGGCAGGCCGTGGTGTGCAAACCCTCGCTCTAACTAAATGTATTATCTTCTGTGGATTTTATTCTTCAGAAGTTGATTTCTATTTTGGTCTGCTACCAAGATAGCTATTGTGAGGAATTTCATTCAGGACTATTCAGGAAACATGTACCAGGAAATAAACTCCATTGTTAAATAATGAATACTCTGGAACTGCAGGAACTCCCTGACTCTTGAGCTTGCACCTTGCAGGAAGAGCAACGTAGCTGGTGGGTGTATAGGGCTGCCTTGGCTGGCATGCTGCCTGGATGTTGAAGCTTGGCTCTGCCAAGTGTGAGCTTTGTGACCCTAGACATGTTAATTAACCTGTCTGTGCTTCAGGTTGTGCATCTGTAAAATGGGGATGATAATAATACCTACCTCATAAAGTAGCTAAAATTAAATAAAAGCTAGCATAGTGCATGGCTCACAGTCAGTCCTGAGCGTGTTAGCCTTCATTATTCCTTCTGCCGCTAATGCTGCTGCTAGTAGTGAGTACTACTTGTTCTGTTACTGCTAGTAGTAGCAGTACTGTATTACTACCACCCACCACAGAGATTCATACATACAGACCAATCCATGTACCAGAACAGAAGCATGTTGACTTAATGGACCGTCTACAGATGATCATAGGGCCATTCATATGGTGTCACTTTGGACTTGAACTTGTCATTCAATAGAGGCGCTACTGCACTCTAGGGGAGCTTTGACAGGATTTGCAGGGATTCTAATATTAAAAGACTTGGGTGCCTGTTGCTCCTCTGTCCTGTGATGTGGCTCAGATCACTCATATTCTTTGACCCTATTTAATGAAAATACTAATAGCCGTGCTATTTTTATTCTATTAGAATACAATAGAAAAATGTCAGATTTAAATCACTAGTCTTCTCGTTGTCAATAAGTACTTTCTGACCGATTGATTACTATGTCAACTAATATCTGTTGGACATTGACATTTTATAAACTGGGAGCCGAGGGAGTCCAGAAGTGTGACGTTTTCTACAGAGGAAAAGCCTGTCCCACACAAGGCACCTTACTGGTAATAGCATTTCCTTAGAAGTAGAGGGGGAGGTTCTAACGCTTTGCATTGGAGTGATCATCTTCTAAACCAGTGGCCGTCAAAAGTACAGGACTGCGTTCACCATGGAACAGAGGATTCTTGGGGGACAGGGGGTGGTATTGACAGAAAAGTCTCTGATATAGGGACTCCATGGTGCTGCTTTTTTATTTCTTAGGTTGTCCGTGTATCTTCTTTGGTGACGTGTCTGTTCAGATCTTTTGCTTGTTTTTAAGACTGGGTTATTTTCATATTGTTGAGTTTTAAGTGTTCTTTGTATGTTTTTGATAGTCTTTTTTCAGATACGTAGTTTCCAAATTTTTTTCCAGTCTGTTGCTTGTCTTTTCATTGTCTTTACAGTGTCCTTCTAAGAGAAAAAGCTTTTAATTTTAACGAAATCCAACTTAACAGTCTTTCCTTTCATGTACCATGCTTTTGGTGTTGTATCTAAGTTATCACCAAGTCCAAGGTTACCGAGATTATCTCCTATGTTATCTTCTAGGAGTTTTATAGTTTTGTGCTTTGCATTATATACATAGACCTATGATCCACTTAGGGTTAATTTTTGTGAAGATGGTAATGTCTGTGTCTAGATTATTTCTTTGCATAAGATGTCCAATTATTCCAGCGCCATTTGTTAAAAAAAAAATACTATCCTTTCTCGATTAAATTGCCTTTGCTCATTTGTCAAAAATCAGTTGATTATGGTTTTTTATATCTATGTACAGTTATATAGATGTGTTTTTTAAATCAAAAACCATTTTCATTTCTTGAAAATCTGTAACATAGACAAACCTGTTTAATGTTAATTAAACAAATATGTTAGAAACAGCTGTAAACAGAACCACAATTTTATTTATGCAATACACCAGCATTCGTGAGTGTATGTCTGATATGTCAAGTCTGATGCCAGGTAATTTAGTGAACTCAAAAATTTATAAAATTCAGCTCCTTCCCTGAAAAAATTTATAATCTGATGGGGAGATCCAGAAATATGTGATGTGAAAAAGAGAGTGATCAGGGTCACATCTAAGGCTTGTCACCGCGTGTACTGGGAACCCAGGGGAGAAGAACGTCACACATGGCACCGATCTGATGCATCAGGAACAGTTTTATGGAAAAAGGAGCATTTGAGAGACACCTAAAAGATCCATCAGACTCAACAGTTAGAGAGAGACTAGCTTCAGCTGAGGCGAAGACAGGAAGTGGTCATTTTAGTCAAGAAACAACTAGAATTATCTATAATTGGACTAAAACATAGGGTTTGTGTTAGGGGTGTATTGACTGGGAAGGTAAATTGGAGCCTTTGTCTTCATTTGGCATATTCTGGAAGTTTGTGAACAGGGATATGATATGACCAAAGCTAAGCCTGAGAAAGGTTTGCTGTATGTGTGTGTGCATAGTATTTATTTTCAAATTTCTCCTTTCCCATTAAGTATTTGAGGTTTGTGTGGCTCTGCGGTAAGCACGACAGCTCCCAGCTTTTACAGAGTGTGAGTTTTCCTTGGTTAGGGTGAAAACCGTACTGGGTCCCAGGAGGGGTGTGGTTTGAAGGCTGCCCTAGGTGAGTGAGAAATATCCATACTCTGTAATCTGAACTCCAGGACTGACTCATCTCGCCAGGGTGGCAAGTCCTGTAACTGCTTAGCTTCCTGTGCCTGACGCGAGGGGGTTGCCTCTTCAGTGGGTGAAATTAGTTTCTGCCTGTTTTCTAAAACTGTGAAAATTAGCAAGTGGCAACAACTGTGCAAAATGTTTAACAGCCCAAGAGTGAAATGACTGATTTAAGTACAAAGAACCTTTGTCAGTAGTTTTATTGACTTTTGTTTA
Organism: Avahi laniger; assembly: GCA_963575035.1. Lineage (NCBI taxonomy): Eukaryota > Metazoa > Chordata > Mammalia > Primates > Indriidae > Avahi > Avahi laniger. Next base: position 29,715 of record CAUYSK010067956.1, on the reverse strand, counting down.
GTGCCTGTTCAAGGTCAGGAAAATTGTATTGCTGCATTAGTAACTGCTTTTGAACACTGTCCAAAGCATAGTAGACTTCTTATCCGATGATATTTATGCACCACTCTTGAGAATTTGTTGTAGCAAAGAAAGCAAAGACTGAGATAACTTGCAGAGTCCTCTTTGTGAATTAGTAAGAAGGTGGGCATGGGAATCCCGTGGTAAGGTTTTCTCAGGAACTGTAGGACTGGGAATGGTATTTTATTAGCATAACATAATTGACTTTGGGTAAGCGCCTATGGAATCTTTAAATTCTTAAAGTTGAAGAGGGGTTATCAAAAGGTGAAGTTTGTTTGACGTTGAATGAGGTAGAGATATATCCCATGATGGTAATGCAAATACAAATATACCTAACATATTAAATCCTCTCTGTAAGGCTAGTTGCAGTCCCCACCCTCCCCCCAAATAGTTACTTACCAAATAAAGAATCCTGCAATGGCTCTTTTTACTAAATAATCAACATATTATATATTTCTTAGGATACCGGGGACTAGTCCTTTATAATATGGTAACTGTGTAATGAGTCTCTCAATTGCAGACCTAATATATATGTAAATAAAGTTTAAAGTATTTCACGTAAAGCAGGTCAGAATCCACTCAAAAATACAGCATGGAAAAGTAGAGCTCTTTAATTAATGTTAGAATTTTATACCACTCTCTTTGAGAGACAATCTACCAATGTGGTTTTTTTTTTTAAAGGCTTACAAGACAAAGTTTAAAAAAATTAAAAAAAAAATAAAGTACTAAGTTAGAATGTTTTTAATTGATTAAAATAATAATTAATACTTAGTTTTACATAATCTCCAAGACATTTCGATCATATCAAGTTTTTAGACTTTGAATAAATTATCTCCAAAATAGGTAGGAAAGGACCCATTCTAGAAATAAATTATAACTTGTGTCCAGAAGCACCTGGATGAGTTGCCACGTCGTGTTTGGTATTTGTTATTAAAGAAAAAGTGATAATTACAAAATATGTTGTCACGTGCCGGTGCATTGTGAGGGGTGCTCGTTGTGAGTGGGTCCCCTGTCCGCTGGCAGGCACCTGAGGAGGAGGGAAGAGATACAGGGAGAGTCAGACCCCAAAGTGGGTCAGAGAACATTTGAATTCTTGGTCAGTTATCTGAAACTGAGATGCAAACTAGACAGCCCGTGATCGACTGTGCCTATGAAGTAGCCAAAGTTGGATTTGCTCGGAGTTTGCTACTTGATTTTCCAGATGTCCTTCATTCGCCAGTGATGTCCACAGGCAGATATTTAGCTGAACTCAGTGTAGCAAACCAGTTTCTCATCTGGGATGCCATGGCCCTTACAACTGTGATTTTTAAATCACTTGTCTTAGATGAAGTCAGCACCTGCCAAATTGGTTCCGAAGACCCCTCCGAGTAGTGAAATATTCAGAGAACATCTCTGTGTTTCCAGAAAACGGCCTGCTACTGGGACGATACGATATGGAGCACACTCTATTCCTGGATTCCATCTGAGTCTTTTCCCTAAAGAAGTTTTCATTCCTCTCAGAATTATATGCTGCGGAAATATATCCCAGTTTTATATGTCAGTAGGAAAATAAATTTGGTGCATGCAAGTTTGATTCACATACTAGTTTTCAGGAATGTGAAGTTCTTTGAGGCATACTTTCTTACTTGCTTTATTTCAGCAAATATTAAAACTGGTTTGAACAAGTCATTTGACCTTGCTCACTTCCAGTTTCCTCATCTACGAAATGGAGTAATGTTACTCATCTAAGCCTCCCCGTCGGGGTTTCTGGGTTAAAGTGCTCTGTGAATTGAAGGATTGCTCTCCATTCCTCTCACACGTAAACAAAGAGCATGTGATTGCTGCGAGGCTGCTAAGCAAGGATTTGAAATTCCATGTGTATAATCCACAGCAGATCTTTTTGAGGGCAGAATAATAGAATTATTTTTTTTTAAAAAAAGTGTTTTCTCTAAACATTTTGATGGTTGTTATCTTAGACTTTAAACATAATGTATATTTCTCATGCTTCATAAAGTAATTGAGATCTATTGATTAACATCTACAAAAAGTCATTCTAAAATGAAGGCAAATTAAATACCTTGTTAATGATAGTTACTGCTGTTGAGGATTAAATTTAACCTTGAACGTCCTTCCCATCAGCCAAGGCAAAAGGGAGTCTGATGCATTTTCTACTCTCTTTTTCACTTTTGGTTACCATATTTATTTTTGGTTTATTTAATCTTGCTTTAATTCATTCTTCTTTGGCAGAAGGAAGGTAGGGCATAGTAAATTACAGAGAGTTATATAGGTCTCAGTTTACAAAAGCACAGTCAGATAAAGCATGCCATTTCTGCTAAAGAGAATCATTGTTTCCCTTCAAACCAATTTTTTAAAAAAATTTGGTCTGCTAGATCCATGTTGGAGTGACCTGTGCAAGGGATGATGACAAGAGTGGAGTAAGACTCAGTTATGTGCCAGCCTCACCTCCGTACCTAGCTTGCTCCTCCCACTCAGTACGGTGAACAGTATCATTATTGTTCTCTCCAGGAGACGTCAAGATGTGGAGAGGCTCCCTCCTGAGCTGTAGTGTGGGATTGCCTTGCGCTGCGGTGCTTAATCAGCATGTGCATGACTTCTGCCTTCAGGGAGTGGAGAGAGGAACCTTCTCCCTCAAGCTCTGGCTGGCCCCTGGCCAAACCCAGTGACCCCTGTGTGGCTGGCTGGATTCCCGCCCCCCACCTCCACTCCGACCCCTTCCTGGGCTCTTCTCAGGATTCCTCGGTTAGTTTTTATGAGATTCTCTAATGCTGAAAAGAGTTAGAACTTCAGGGATCCACAGATGATACACTCACTCTATTTTCTTTAATGAAATAAGTACAGATTGAATGTCCTCCTAGCACAGGCGGGTGACTATTTCCAAGTCCACCATCACCCTTCTTATTGTCATGCAATATTTATGCAATTATGGAAAGCTAGATAACGTTCAGGTCAATGGGATTCCTTCCTGGGAAAACGCATGTATTTCTGTCCTTGGTTGTAAAGCCCCTCCCACTGGTCTTTGTGTCCTTGGTTGTCATCACCTTTTTTGCCCCTTTATTTAAATTTTAAGCTGCAGGAGATGAGGTTTGCACATAATTGATTTTTGTGGAAGCTTTTGCGTGCCCTTTTATTAATCATTTGTATTTATCTAGGCATTCTGACATCCTATTTTTTTAGATTGTAGTAAAAGAAGTTTGTTTTCTTTTCTTTTCTCTTTTTTTTTTTGGACATAGAGTCTTGCCTGGGCAGTAGTGGTATCATCATAGCTCACTGCAACCTCAAACTCCTGGGCTCAAGGGATCCTCCTGAGTAGCCGGGACTACAGGCGGGCCACCACACCTGGCTAATTATTTATTTATTTATTTATTTGTGGTAGAGACGGGATCTCTATTGCCCAGGATGGTCCCGAACTCCCATCCCAAGGTGATCCTCCTGCCCCGGTGTAATTATTTTTGGTAGCATTAAATTACCCAAAGTGTGTCATTTAAAACGAGATATATTTCCTCCTGTCTCCAGGATGCAAACTTTCTCTTGAATCCATCCCTTCTCGTCCACATTAAATGCCCCGCTGTGAACCTGGCATTTGATAGACTCATTTTTATTTTTAACACCTTTTCTGTGATATAATTCACCTACCATATAATTGATTTGTTTAAAATATATACCATTCAGTGGGGTTTTTTAATATTCACAGATTTGTGTAACCATTACCATGGTCAATTTCAGAACATTTTCATCACCTCAAAAAGAAACCCCTTCACCCTTTAGCTACCCAGGCCCTGTATCCCCATCCACTCCAGCAGCCCTAAGCAATCACCAGAATTTACTGTTTCCGTAGACTTCCCTATTCCGGACATTGTGTATGAATGGAACCACGTGACACGTACGTAGCCTTTTGCGACTGTGACGGGCTTCTTTCACTTAGCATGATGATGTCAAGGCTCATCCAAGTGGTAGCACGTGTCGGGACTTCATTCGTTTTTATGGCCAAATAACGTTCCACGGTGTGGATATATTCCGCATGTGTCTTCTCCATTCACCAGTTGATGGACTTGGGGTGGATTCCACTTTCAAGTACCCTCACGGACAGCAGCGTCTTGTCTATTCTCGCTGCAGGAGCTCCAGAAGCTATTCTGTATCTGATTTTTTTCCCTTATAAAAAATATTATTTTTAAATGTCTTCAAAGATACATAGCACTACAGACATTTTCATGTTATGTATGTGACTACTTTTTTTTGGTGCAATCTGATTTTTTCCCTTGGTTCTGAGCTGGTTCTTCCCCCCATCACCCAAAGCAGTGTCCCCTACTCAGTAACAACCTAGCCTGTATCTTTCCACGTTCTCTGTCGTCGTGTGAACATCCCAGAGTGTACTTACACAAACCTAGCTGGGATCGCCTACTACACCCCTGGGCTATATGGCGCTCCCAGGCTACAAACCCGTACAACACATAACTGTGCGATACTGTGGGCAGTTGTAACTCAATGGTAAGTATCTGGGATCTAAACCTACGTAAACATAGAAAAGGTGTAGGAAAAACATGGTATTTTAATCATATAGGGCCATCGTCATATATGTAGTCCATCGTTGATGGAAATGTCATTTTGTGGCACATGACTTTATATTCATACACATATACATAGAGCAGGGGTTTTTGTAG
>CAUYSK010067956.1:0-20000 GCA_963575035.1 Avahi laniger | reverse complement strand
AGGTTCCGCCCACACTCAGGAGGATTGAACAGGGGCAGAAGGCACTGGGGGTCACCTGAGTGTGTACCCGTCCCAGGTCAATAGGGCTCTCTCCTGGTATCTTACTCTCCATTCCTGCCTTAGCCAACTCATCATTCAGGTCTTGCCTTAGATATAGATTTTGACAAGAATCCTTTTTTTTTTTTTTCTTTTGAGACAGACTCTCTGTTGCCCTGGGTAGAATGCAGTAGCATCATCACAGCTCACTGCAGCCTCAGACTCCTGGGCTCAAGTGATCCTCCTGCCTCAGCCTCCTGATTAGCTGGGATTACAGGTGCACACCACCATGCCAGGCTAATTTTTCTATTTTTAGTAGAGACGGGGTCTCACTCTTGCTTGGCCTGGTCTGGAACTCCTGAGCTAAAGCGATCCTCCCACCTCAGCCTCCTAGAGTGCCAGGATTACAGGCATGAGCCACTGTACCTGGCAGGAATCCTTTTTTGACATTCTTCAATGCACCCCAAAACCGTGTTAAGCCCCCTCCTCTGTCATTCCAGGCCATCCTCTTCTTATCCCCGTTGTAGCACCTAACCTGCTGTCATGCTATCTTGCTGTCGACTTCTCTGTAGTCACCCAGCGGGGAACGTAGAGTTAATTGTTCGTTCTACACAGCACGCTTAGTAGGAGCGCAGTCAGTATCTGTTAAGTGCTGAAAAACCATAAGGGGTAACACAAGGATGTTGTATATTTATTCACTCAAGGAAAACTTTCTAAAGAAAATGGCTCAAGTAGAGCTCTTGTGGGTGCAGTATAGTCTGCTCTGATTTTTTTTAAATCAAAAACAAATTGCATTCTCTATAAGCCCATAACCCCCCTCCTATCTCACTGCCTTGTACAGTGGAGTAACATCAAAGATGGTTATGACGCACCCCAGACATCAACAGTCTCTTCTCTGAGCTCCAAGTACCCATCCAGCTTCACCTCCAGCAGAGAGGACACAGAGACACGGGTGTTGTCCTCGGCTTACTGTGTTGTTGGAAGGTAGACAGCTACATGCAGCAGATGAGCTAAATCACACAGTACCATCTCCTTAAGGAGTAAGGAGACAGCTTCTCCAGAAGAGAAATCCCTGTGGATTTGAAAGAATCAGGGAAATATTCAAGAAGAGGAAATCTTTAAAGAGGAGTTAAGTTTTAACTGGTGAAAAGTTGAAAGCAGAAGTTGGATGGAAGCTTATCAGTCCCAGAAACATTAGGAAGTAAATGCAAACATTAAAGCATTTGAACTGTGTCCTCTAGATTGCTTTGACCTTGACCAACACTCCATTTAATTATTTGCTAGCATTTGTTTCAGTGTGTGTTGCCACCAGAAGGTCTTTACATTTAAAGCCTTTAACCCCTCATGAACTTCGGGTCCTCTTGGAAAGGAATTTCCATGGTACTTACACAACCGAGGGAAATGTGGCCAGTGTTGAAGGCAGCAAATTAAACATGGCCCAGGTCCTAATTGGCTGGCTGATACAGACCTATATCATCCTTGCAAGGCAAGCACTCTGACCTGGAGGATGAGGGAAGCATTTCTAGAGAAGGAAGGCTGCCTGTGCCCGCGATTGTGATGTCCTTCCCCACTGAGACGTCGCATTTAGGTTGCTGACGGGCAGCCGCTCCTCTCTCCTTCCCTGGTTTTGACTTTTCCCTTGGCCTCAAGATCTGCTCAAGACTCGAGACTTTCACTTTTCTGACCCTCTGGACTGTATTGCCAGACCTTCTTTCCTGCGTTCTATGGCAATAAGGCCTGTGGGAGGTATTAATGTTTTTATAAAGACAGAGTGCTAGAATAATCCATAGGATCTTAAGCTGCCTAAGATAAAGGTGAAGAAGAGCCACATAAAATTGTTCTTGTTGGATACTGAGTCAAGTTCAGCCAGGCAGCACCTCAGTGGGCCCCGCCCTTTCCTAAGTTGCTCAGCAGTGCCTGCTTCCAGCCGCTGGGTCACACTGACTCAATCTTGGCCCAGTCCTGAGCACGCGGTCACATGACACAGGGACTCACTGCAACGCTGTCCACGTGTTGTCGCACAAATTCAGGATGGATGTTCCTAATGAATCCAGGCCAGGTCTCTAACTGCATTTTTCTCCATTTATTTGCCCCTCACGTTAGTGATGGAGACTTTAGATAAAGGTGCAGATATAATGTAACAGGCAGAGCGAAGAGGTGTCTTGTAAATTAAAGTTTACACTAAAGCAAGTATTTCTCTGATTCTGATTCCAACCAAGACATTCTTTTGACTTGTGCTGGTAGAGAACACCTTTGTTCCTTCACGAAGGTTTCCATTTGTTCACCTCATACATGTGTCGCTCATGAGAATCGACACTCTTGTCACCTTACATCACCACCACAACTCTTCCCCAAGGTTGGACTTTATTACTTTTCCTTGTAAACACTCACAAGAGCAAAAGCATTAGAGTAAAAGATGTAATACCACAAAATCATCTCAAAGAGAGGTTTAAATATTTCTTTAAAGTCTGGTCTTTGAAAATTGCTTTTGATACCTGGTTTTGATAAATACAGAAAATTCCTATTTCTGTCCATCTGTAATCATTATCACACCCAGAAGGCTTCATACTTTATCAACAGAGCATATTAATTGCAATTATAAGGAGAGGATTGTATGAAAAGCTTTCCCAGGAGAATCATTTGTAGTAGAGTTTTACCCAAAGCAGGAATAGGTGTGGCTTCTGTGAGTCACAAGGTGGTAGGACTCTCTATTTGCTTTTTTGCCCAAATGTCATGGAGGAGACAGAGCAGAGAGTCTGGGAAAATGTGCCATTGAGAAAAATGGAACATAATGCACCATTATAGGCAAGAATGACTCATGGGAGCATAAAGTAAAAAATTGTGGAAACACCAAAATGCCTCTATGCTGACTGTTAGCAAAAAAGCATAAAAATACTGGGCACTAGTTTTTTTAGGGAATAATTCAAAACTTCTTATGCATGTATTCAATCTGAAATGGCAAAATTAAAAACTACCTTGATTAAGGGAGGGTCCTGATATTTTCATATCTTTTCAAAATCTGGGAATTCTGATATAAAGTGCCAGTTATCAGACATACTTACCTTATTTGACAGGCGTAAGATTGAGGTGCCCGTTCCCAGAAACCGGCAAGAAAACAGCTGCAGTTGATTTAGTCCCAATTCTGGTGTGCTTATGACAGCTGGACAGAGATACAGCTGAAATAGTTCAAATTCTCATTTCAAACTCAGTTTTCAGAATTACATTCTTAACGTCAGTATTTTAGGTGCATTTAAGTTGTTGAATCCAAGATTCTCTGATAGTGATCACTTAGCAGGTATGAAGACACGGTTTCCATGTGACAGCAAAATAATGTTTTGGAAATTTCCTGGAATCCCTTCCTTCCTCCCTTCCCCCCTTCCTTCCTCTTCTTTCTATATCTCTGAATCTCTTATGACTTAGACTTAATGTAGGACCAGTACTGGTCCATAAACAATTACATTTATCCCAGCCCACAATGAGATAAATGTTTAGAAACTTTGATAGAAATTTGGCAGTCATGCCTGTTGAATCTAATAATAATAATAACCAAAAAATGGGAATTGTATTTTATATATCCTTTTTGTTTTTCCTATCTTGTAATTTATCTATATCAAATTTTGCAGCTACATTAGCATACGACAGATGGGACATTTAAAAAGCACTATTCTAGAAAGCATAGTTATGTGAGTTTGGAGCAGACTTAAAGACAGGAAAAAGCCCCCAAAAGATATCTCTGACTCAGAAATGCCTTCCTTCTACCAGCCACGTTCTTTGCTTCTGATATGTGACTCCCTCCTGGGCAGGTCTTCCTTCGAGAATCCTTGGAGCAGAAACTGGAGAAACAGCGCGAGGAGGAGGTTACCCGCGCAGCCATGGTGATTCGGGCCCACGTCTTAGGCTACTTGGCACGGTAAGGTCTACACCGAAGGGACAAGGCATTAGGCACCAGGAGGGGTCCTTCCTCCATGTGTGTCCCCCACGGAGTAGCCTGAGTCGTTTGCTTTGAGGGGAGCCCCAGGTCAGGCCTCCTAAGTAGCCATGCCAGAAACCCAGTTAGCCCGACCCAGGCAGAAGGTAGGAAGGGGTGCTGAGCATTTTTGGATGCCTCAATTAGAACAATGATTACATTAGGGAACTCTCCTGAGATGTTTAAATTGTTTCCCTAGGTCCTCTGCGTCACGTACGGAAGCTGCTGCAGCCTCGCTGTTCACGTCTTGTCTGTCAGAGGCCCGTTCTCCAGTTTGCAGAACGAGGCAGCTTCCTTTCCTGTTAGTTTAGCGTTTTAGTTCAGTCCATTATGCAGAACATCATGCCCCATGAAACCCCACACTGAAATTTTCTGAAGTACGAAGCTATCCTGCTGTGATTTTTTTTTTTTCTTATATGAACAGAAGAATATTTCAAATCCCTTTTGGTCTTGTTTACCCAACTTCCTGCCAAGACTATTCAAAGTCCACATTAGAGGTTGTGTGTTTATTTAGCCAAGATAGTGATAGGGTTCTTACTTTAGTTTTTGTTTGTTATTATTCTTTTGTTTTTCTTCTGTTTCGTTTTGACCGAAGGGGCCTCCTTGTTCTCTCCAGTCTCCGTAATGAGGGTATCATCCCAAAACTAGGTCCTCTTCCTTTGTCTTGTGGCCTTACTGTGAGCTCATTTGAATAGCTCAAAGCCTCATTACCTCAGCGGCTATTCTCGTTTTCTTTTCCTCTTCAGAAAGCAATACAGAAAAGTCCTTTATTGTGTAGTGATCATACAGAAGAATTATAGAGCATTCCTTCTGAGGAGGAGATTTTTGCACCTGAAAAAAGCAGCCATAGTTTTGCAGAAGCAACTCAGAGGTCAGATTGCACGCAAAGTTTACAGACAGCTGCTGGCAGAGAAACGGGAGCAGGAAGAAAAAAGGAGACGGGAGGAAGAAGAAAAGAAGAAACAGGAGGAAGAAGAAAGGTACAGTATCTTCCTTGCTTGGAAGAAATAAAAGGATACATTTTGAGTTTTATGTTCATTGTCTGTCTATGCAGCAAGAATTCCCAGTGGATGCTGCAGAACCTATTATTTGAAACAGTAACTCTTGGCAGCTAGAATATAAAATTCCTTGGCAGCTGGGAAGACCCAGTTCTCTGTATATTTTCATTGGTGCGTAGATTAAAATAAGCCCAGGAAGAGGCTCTGACCTTCATGCTTTCTGTCTTTAGCAGAGCTGTTTTAAAAAGTTAAATCTGGCCAGGTGCAGTGGCTCACGCCTGTAATTCCAGCACTTTGGTAGGCTGAGGCAGGAGGATCACTTGAGGCTGGGAGTTGGAGACCAGCCTGGGCAATGTAGCAAGACCCCACCTCTACAAAAAAATTTTAAAATATAGCTGGGCATGGTGGCATGTGCCTACTAGGGAGGCGGAGGTGGGAGGATTGTGTTGAGTCCAGGAGTTTGAGGCTGCAGGGAGCTATGATTGCACCATTGCACTCCAGCCTGGGTGAGAGTTGAGACCTTGTCTCTAAAAAGAGTAATAATTAAAAAAGAAGTTAGATCTCTCTGAAAAATGGTTCTAGGATTATTGTTGTTATTACTGATTTTTGACTTTTTTTCTTCACTATTTTTAGAGAAAGAGAGAGATTGCAAAGAGAAGCAGAGCTCCGCGCCCAGCAGGTAATCAATGCTGTGACAACTTGGCCTCTCGGTTATCTGCTTCCTTCCCACTTCAAATGCTTGGACTCTAGGATTCAAAACAAATAAAGTAGAAAGATAGAGGAAGAACAACTTGAGAGGAAATGTTTATGATGTAATTTCTGATCCATTGCAATTTGGTAAAGCTTGTGAATGTCTGAGATTTTAGTGTGAATCACAATAGCATAATTTCTCTAAACCAGTATAACCAGTGTGTTAGTTTGCTAGGCCTGCCATAACCAAATACCACAGATCAAACGATTGGGTGGATTAAACGATGGAAACTGAGTTTCTCATAGTCTGGAGGCCGGAAGTCCAAGATCACGGTGTCCCCAGGTTTGGTTTCTTCTGAGGCCCCTCTCCTTGGCTTCTGGGGACCATCTTCTCACTGGGTCCTTCCATGGTCTTTCCTCTGTGCATATGTGCCCCTGGTGTCTGTGTTCTAATCTCTTTTCATAAGGACACCGGTTATCTTGGATTAGGGCTCACCCCAGTGGCATCATTTAATCACCTGTTTGAAGGCCCTGTCTTCACATACAGCCACATTCTGAGGTACTGGGGGTTAGGACATCAACCCGTGAGTGTCGGAGACACAGGTCAGCTTATAACAGCCACATTTCATCCTGGTTGCAAAGGTGGGCTGGGGAACGATGCTTGCATTTCGTCATGGAGCGTTCTAAATCTACCCTCCCTTTCTGTGCAGGAGGAAGAAGCCAGAAAGCAGCAAGAACTCGAAGCTTTGCAGAAGAGTCGGAAGGAAGCCGAACTGACCCGCGAACTGGAGAAGCAGAAGGAAAACAAGCAGGTGGAAGAGATCCTCCGTCTGGAGAAGGAAATCGAGGACCTGCAGCGCATGAAGGAGCAGCAGGAGCTGTCGCTGACCGAGGCCTCCCTGCAGAAGCTGCAGCAGCTGCGCGACCAGGAGCTCCGCAGGCTGGAGGAGGACGCCTGCCGCGCCGCCCAGGAGTTCCTCGAGTCCCTCAACTTCGACGAGATCGACGAGTGCGTCCGCAACATCGAGCGCTCCCTGTCGGTGGGGAGCGAGTTTTCGGGCGAGCTGAGCGAGCCGGCCGGGGGCGCGTGCGGGGACAAGCCCAACTTCAACTTCAGCCAGCCCTACCCGGAGGAGGAGGTGGACGAGGGCTTCGAGGCCGACGACGACGCCTTCAAGGACTCCCCCAACCCCAGCGAGCACGGCCACTCGGACCAGCGCACGAGCGGCATCCGGACCAGCGACGACTCGTCCGAGGAGGACCCGTACATGAACGACACGGTGGTGGCCGCCAGCCCCAGCGCGGACAGCACGGTGCTCCCGGCCGCAGCGGCGCACGACTCGGCGAGCCTGCACAACTCCTCCAGCGGCGAGTCCACCTACTGCCTGCCCCAGAGCACCGGCGACCTCCCCTCCCCCGACGGCGACTACGACTACGACCAGGACGACTACGAGGACGGCGCCATCACCTCCGGCAGCAGCGTGACCTTCTCCAACTCCTACGGTAGCCAGTGGTCTCCGGACTACCGCTGCTCCGTGGGCACCTACAACAGTTCGGGCGCCTACCGGTTCAGCTCCGAGGGCGCGCAGTCCTCCGTGAGTACCCCTGAGTGTCTGCACTGGGACGTGGGGGTCCGTCATCCCTACCCCTGTTGCATCCCCAGGGGATTAAGACATTCCCTCCCCCCCCCAGGATGTACAAACATCTCAAAGTCCTGGTCTTAGAGATAATCTTAACCATCCCATTCGTAAGTGGAGCTTCGATGTGTCCCTTGCAGGTTGAGCACAAACCCAGAACTGCATTGTGCCCATGGCCTGACCCGTCAGCTCCTCACATAGAGCCTTTAGCTTCGCGGTGTGGCAGGTTGGAAAACCAGGCACACACCAAACTGGAACCAGCCCGGCCAAGGGCATGTTGGAGAACTTTCCTTGCAGTAACTTCACCATCCACACCACAAAATGTTATTTCTTATACTAGTTGTAAGGGAGGGGTCTTTAGGGCTTAAATACCCTCTTTCCAGTTTCTGGATTCATTTATTGTTCATTTACTTTTATTTTTTCCCTTTGGTCCTACGTTGAATGCTCTCTTGACTTTCAAAGACTTGAAAGTATTTTTAGCATAGTAGTTCCAAAGATTAACTCTTGCATGGTTTGATTAAAATTACAGCCTTAAAGAGCAGGGTTTATTTTAGGATAGATGGCCTTCGGATTAAAGCGCATCTTGTGTTTTATGTATCAGTTCAGCCGACCATTTGACCTTAAAGGTTGGTATTTTGTAATTCTGAATTCCTTTGACTGCCACACTCTGTAGTGTCGTTACCGATAGGAAATATTGCTTCTTTTCAGTTATCTTTGTTTTTTCAACGATGATATATGCTGGGTGTTTCGTTGCTTGCTTTCTGTCCTTTTTGCTCACCGTTGGTTCTTGCTCTCTTGTCCAGTTTGAAGATAGTGAAGAGGACTTTGATTCGAGGTTTGATACGGACGATGAACTTTCTTACCGGCGCGACTCCGTGTACAGCTGTGTCACGCTGCCGTACTTCCACAGCTTTCTGTACATGAAAGGTACGACTACAGCCGCCTCGGAGCCCGGGTTAGAGCAATGGAGAACCGAGATGTTATTTTCCCTGAGCTGAGTGACGGGCACTGGGATGGTTACTCTGCCGACCACTCAGCTCCGTGTTGGGCCACTTAGGGGAATGGAGGACGCCGTGCCACACCGGTGTCACATGGATGTGACGTGGGTGATGTGATCCTACCAGGGTGTACTAGCTTTGACTCCCCTGGATTGGTACACAGTGGAAGGACAAAGCGTTTCAGCCACTGCCTCCGTTTCAGTCTGTCTCTCCTCCCTGCCTCTCCCCGTCTCATCCGTGTTTCTTCTCACTTCTTCTCGCCTCTCTTTCTCCTGTCTTCTCGCCCTTTCCCTCCCTCCTCCTCTTTCACTCTAGCTCTCTCGCACACACGTACAAACCAGTGTGTGCTGCTGCTGCTGCTGTGATTGCAGAGACCCATTCTCATGACGAGCTGTATCTTCCTCTCCTGCAGTGGTGTTAGAGAACCTGGAAGGACATGCTGTACATGGGGAGAAAGGAAAGACCTGACCGAGGGCCACACTTGCTTAAACTGCTCCCTACACCTACTGCGTGATGAGAATTTTCATTGTAGATTTTAATTGCTATTAAACTTTGAATGTTCTGTGTGGAACCTTAACAGTTGGAGACTTTGAAGCATACTCCTTTTGGAAGATTATTTAATTAGGACGTCGTACTCATTCCTTACTCGTGTTCTTGACTCTGACTCCTAACTCAGCGACAGGGATCATGAGAAACAGCGATCATCACCAGTGTCGGCGGGAGTTTTACATGGACGGTGAAAAGAGGGACCATCTTGTTTCTTGCATGGCCCTAGACTGGATGGGGGAAGGGTCACAAATGGGGGTGTGGGGCGGGGGTCCAAGAACCTTTGCCCCAGGTCTCCTTTTCTTGCTTTCTCCCATCTTAAAGGTTTTTTAAATTTTTCTCCAACTTTTTTCTTTGCTTTCCTTTCTATCGCCATCTTTCTTCATTCACTTTTCCTTTTCTTCTTCTCCTCCCCGCCCTCCATGAAAAACTCCTTTATTCTCTATTTCCTTTCCCTGTTTCTTCTGTTTCTTTGCTTCTCTCTTCCGTTGCCTTATTTATCTTTTTTCACATGTCTTTCTTTTGTTATACTTAATATCTTTTTCTGTCCTCCTGTGATAGGTTTTTTTGTTTGTTTGATTCCTTTTTTGTTACTTCCACTCTTCTAAAACGTGGCTCTAGCGACTTATATACGTCATTTGCCTTTCAAAGTTCTGCCATTCTCAGCTCAGGTCCTCAGGATGCTCATGAACCTTTCAAAGTTCTGCCATTCTCAGCTCAGGTCCTCAGGATGCTCATGAAATCCCCACGAGGTCTGGTACCGGGGGGACTTCTCTGTTGTCTGAAATCATGGGTTGGTGCAGATTTTTATAGGAATGTTGGAATGAAAAAAATTGAGGGAATCTAGCCAAGTGATAGAGCCAGCACCAGAATACCTGACAAGGGAAAAAATGTCATCACAAATCAGAATCTGATGGTCCAATAAGTATCTAATCACAGCTTAAGATTTTCTCAGACATTTCTCAGCTAGAAGTCATCTGAACTGTTTTTATTATTAATAGATTTCTCCTTCTCCAATCAAGTTTTAGTCCCTGAAGTTTGCTTTAAAATTTCCTACAATAGCCAGGTGTGGTGGCTTATGCCTTTAGTCCCCGCTTCTCAGGAGGCTGGGGTGGGAGGATTGCTTGAGGCCAGGAATGAGACCAGCCTTATCTCTAAAAATAAAATAAAACTCCCTCAAATGTCACTGTTTATAGTGTGTGATATTGATTTATTACACAGTTGTGTAATTAAAATAAGTAAGATAAGGAAAAAAGTAAAGATATTCAAAGTATTAAAATCAGAGTTCAAGAAGGTAAGCAGGTGAGGTTCTTGGCATCTCTTAATAAAAAGAATTATTGTATAAATGCAGTATCATTTAATCTTTAATGAGATTTTTAATAAAGTAAGGCCAAAAACTTTCAGAGAAACCAATGAAGAAGAAAATCCTATCACCAGCTTATAGGAGGTCTGTCCGGAAAGTATCCAGCCATTGTTAATATAACAAGAACGGTTTGCAAGACATGGATAGAAGCTGACAGCCAAGGAGAGCAAATTGGGATGCACATGCGTGAACAGTGACTATGTCACTGTACTAGTCAACGGGGCACTAGGTGGCATTGAGTGAGCATGTGTATGTCCTGTGTGGCTGTAGCCTTCTAAATGACTGAGCAAGTAGAGCGATGAATCCACATCAAATTTTGTGTTATGCTTGAGCATTCCTTCGCAGAAACGATTCGGATGATTCAGGGACGATGCAATGAGGGCAGCGCTAACGGAAGTGTGGCACAAACGCTTCAAAGATGGCTGAGGATCTGTTGAAAGTGATCCATGTTCTCAAAGGCCTGCAACAGGCAGAACACCTGAGAATGTTGAGTGTGTGGGGGTTAGGCTAAGAGATGCTGGGAGAACTGTGTGAGGGCCCAAGGTGCCTACTTCGAAGGGGACTGAGGTGTCTTTGTCCTGTGTACAATGTTTCTTGTATCTAGTATCGTCTTAAATAAATGTCGCTATTTTTCCTGTTACATGACTGGATGCTTTCTGGAAAGACCTCATATTATATGGGTGTAAATGAGTTTCACCAGCCAAATAGCCTACTAAAGGTGTTTGCAATTGGGAAATTAATAGCCCTGATCAGATTCTCTAACTGATTAAGTGTCAAGAGAGTACCTGGAATTGTAGAGGAAGGACTTGGGAGTGAGTGCTATTAATAACAGATTAGCAACAGATTAAATAAACTATCAGTGAGGGCTATTGTGATGACTGTTCTAATCTTTGAAACAACTGTGAATAAGCTTTATCATTTAAAGATGATAAGATAATAGAATAAGCTTGCACTACATTTTCCTCTGGGCTTATTTTAAGAAACCCAGATTAAAGTCACAAATCAAAAACCTAGTAATGGCTGGACGTGGTAGCTGAAGCCTGTAATCCTAGCACTCTGGATGGCTGAGGCAGGAGGATTGCTTGAGCTCAGGAGTTCCAGACCAACCTGAGCAAGAGCAAGACCCATCTCTAGTAAAAACAAAAAAATCAGCCAGGCATCATGGCACGCACTTGTAGTCTCAGCTACTCGGGAGGCTGAGGCAGGAGGATCACTAGAGCCCAGGAATTTGAGGTTGCTGTGAGCCGTGATGACACCACTGCACTCTACCAGGGGCAACAGAGTGGGACTCTACCTCAAAAAAAAAAAAAAAACAACAACAGCAACAACTAATAATGTTTCATTCTAGCAGTGCTTGGCAAGTTTGCTGTTGATTAGGAAACAGCTCTGGAGCTTGGTGTGATCACCAGCAACGTCTCAGCTAGGGACATTGTGAGCAGAGGATGCTTTGGATATAAGGGAGAGCCACCTGTATATTCAGCAAAGCAAATGCACTATCTGTCCCGTGCACACTGAATGCAAACCGCTGGCATCGGGACTTCATTTGTCCCAAGGTGAGGCTTAGATCTATAATCATTGAAGAAATTATCTGGAAAGGTCTGCTTTGTATTTATTTTCCAATCTATAAAAGGAAAGTATTTTGTTAATACTTACTTTAGATATCCATGTTTAAGTGTCCCTTATTTTTATTAGTAGTTGATAAAAAAATAACATGTGGACACTTTTATAATAAGAATGGATTTTTGAATGATGGTGGTGAGACGTCACTCTTGAACACCCTTGGGGAATCTGGAATACTAAGATAAAATTACCTTACTGGAAGAGTATAGAAATGTTTTTTATCCTATAACATCTGTATTTTCTTGTCTAATTTCTCTCAACCAAAAGAAGTTTTCCACCAGGTAAATTGCAGCTATATTTTCTATTTTTTTTAAGTTCAATCACAATGCAATTTAGACTGTTGCTTTTTTTCATAATCTCAATCTTAAACTTTATATCTATAAAGCATTTTCAGATGATGATTTTTTCTTTAAAAAGGTGTGTTTATCCAAAAAGTCATGTTTTCTTTTTCTATGTAAGTTAGGCTTTATTGCTAAACTCTGGAATCACTGATAATTCTTGTTCCCACATTGATCAAATAAGGAAGGAAACATAAACTTTGACAGCATTTTAAAATAGTTTTCCCTCCCTGGGGGATTTGAAGGTAAGCATGATTTATGCATATGGAAATGACTGACTCATTCCTGGGTTAGAATGTCAGTTCTTTACTTGCCTTTCTGTTAGCTCCTTACAAAAATGTCTCAGCTAAGTGAGTAGGAGCTGTCCTGGCTGCAAGAAAGGGACAACATTCTTGTGTGATCAGCCAGCCTGCTGTGATTATCTGTCCAGTGCACCCTGAACATGAGCTCAGGGTGCACTCTTCACTGGGGGGTCTTTGAGTGATGCTTCAGCTGGGGAAAGTTAAAGGTAGACCTTAGGACCTGCTGTGGATGTGGTTGTCATCTGATTAGATTGACTTTTCTTAAACTTCTCTCTACCCAATTTTGGGGAAAACAGGTGGCCTAATGAACTCCTGGAAGCGCCGCTGGTGCGTCCTCAAGGACGAAACCTTCTTGTGGTTCCGCTCCAAACAAGAAGCACTCAAGCAAGGATGGCTTCACAAAAAAGGCGGAGGCTCCTCCACGCTGTCGAGGAGAAATTGGAAGAAGCGCTGGTTTGTCCTCCGCCAGTCCAAGCTGATGTACTTTGAGAACGACAGTGAGGAGAAGCTCAAGGGCACCGTAGAAGTGCGGACGGCCAAGTATGTCGCTGGTGCCTGGGTGTGGCCCCCGTGGGTGGTGCTCTGGGTGGCTTGATCATTTATGCGAGTGGTCACAGAGCTGTGTTGTGCAAGTTCCTTACAACAGTAGCCTGGGGTAGGTATTCAGTGAGTCCTGGTAATTCAGCTCAGTGGATTGAATTATTAGGGAACTGGGAAGCAAAACTTAATCTATGAGTGACTTGCATTTTGTGATTATGCTCAGACATGTGGCTTTCATTTGGAAGATGGCCAGCTGGACACAGAAGTAGCCCACTGGAAATGGGATTATATGTTTGCAGAAAGAATGGTGTCGATATGGAACAACTGATTGAGAGTCTGTATGGGTTAACATATCACTTTCAATTCCTCACTCCAGCTATTGCCAACAGATAAATTAGCTAAATTGGAAGCAGACTGACAGTCTGGAGGTGTTTTTTGAAAGAACCATTTGTCTTCCACCAATGTTAAATATAGTAGCCACTCCTATTCCCAGCAATGAGAGAAACAGGGCTGGTGTTTGAATCAACACAACTCCTTTTTCTGCCATCCCAAAGCTTTGGACTATTGACGGCCTGTTATTTTTATTGAAAATTAAGTGATGTCTTCAGAAAACTGTTAGAGTTAGGGGCATCTGGTTTTCTTGGGCAACCCAGATACTAAGCCTGAAAACTTGCTTCGGCATAACCTACTGCCATACTCCACTCAAAACTGAGTGACCGCAAATATTTAGAAAACTGGTAAAATAAGTTTTAAGATGCTTGAAGTCATGAGACTTGAAAGTGAAAAATGTTTTTAATCAGCCAGCATGAACAACTTCAGAAAATTATTCATTGGAAAATGGAAAGTTAAATGAGGAGAGAAAAATCTTTAATGTATTTGATTTTAAGTGCAAATCGTGTCTGTGCAGACAGAAGAGTATTGAACTTTTCCAGGCTGCCCCTTTGGGGTTCATTAGGCACCGGAGTGGATTTGTGGGAATTCAGGTCTGAATCCTGCAGTAACACGTGTTCACAGCCAGGCACGGCTCTGTCACCTCCTGCCACCTTCTCCCAGCCCACATCCTGTAACGTTCTCTCTATTCATCCCATAGAGGGACCACCAACACCGAGAGGCAGCGGGTGGCGGGATTGGTGTTGAATCTCACCAGGGTATACCGATGTATATTTCTTTTGCAACTCACTGTGTGTGCTACTTGATAGAGCTCTATTCTTCGGGTACTTTGTCAAAATTACGCCGCATTGTAGAAGCATTAGCTCTTACTCTGCCGTTGCTGTCACATGCCGTGGAACAGGGACAATGAGTTGTTATGGTTTTACCCATTAAGATTTTGTTTTTCCATTTTCCATTTTGAAACATTTTATTGTAGAAAACTTGAGTCGTGTACAAGAGTAGGTAGAAGAATAAAGCAAAACCCATGCACTCCTTACGCAGCTTTCAGAGACCACGCACACGTGGCGACGAGTGTGGCATTACCATTATCACATTTAAAGATAATATAAATTTCTTGTATCACCCACACCCCAGTCATTTGCCTTATAAATGGAGGCGGTAGCACTCTTATCGGTTTGGGTTGGTTCTATAGTTTCTTTTTTTCAGGAATCCAAATAAGATCTAGACTTAGTAATTGATTTTCATATACTCAAGTCCCTTTTATTTATAGATGCCTCCTCCATCTTCTTTTACTTGCTCTCTGTAATCGAAGGTGCTCGCCCATTTATCCAGGGGTTGCTGTACTTCACTGGTCGAATGTCGGTGCATTGTTTAACAGGTTCCTCTTTCTAGTTTATTTCACTTGAATTCTAGCTATTTTGAAATATATAATAGATTATTGTAATCTATAGACACCTATTGATCTGTGAAACCCCAGGTCTTATTTCTTCTATAAAACTGTATATTTATACCCATTAATCAACCTCTCCTCATTCCCCTGGCTGTTCTAATTAATTTATTTTTCCAAGTATCACCAGGAGCTCATGGATGTTATCACAAGAAATGATTTGTAGCCATTGCAGCTATTCTTAGGAATGCTCACATCAGCCCCATCTTGGGCAGGAGGAGCCTTTTCACGTTCCTTTGTCTTTTCGATATAATCCTGGTGGTGATATGGCTAGATGTTTCCTACCTCCTTTTAAGATTCAGGCACTATAAACTAGAAACAGATCTCCGGAATGTTTACTTTATTATTTTGAACTTCAGGTTTGGGGAGGAGTCCTGAGTTAGGGCCCAGGTACATTTGCTGTAGCCCTGACAGCATCGTCATCCTTCCTTCCCTATCTCAAGGAAGCTTTTTATAAATACAAACCCTGGCTCCAACCACAGAGGGGCCTTCCCTGGATTCGAGGGGCCGCCATGTTTCAGAACCACAGCCTTCCAGCTAGATCATAAGGTCTCACCCCTCCTTTTGCACACGAGGTGTCCCGGTTCCTGAGAGGGATGGAAAATGGCTTGTCCAACACGACACAGTGAGGAGAGTCTTCCCTGGGGATCATCCACCTGCCCAGGAGGCTTCGTTGCCAGACCCTGGGATCACTTCCCTCCTTCCGCTCAGAGGAGGTCCACAGACCACTCCTCCCCAAATTCCATCTCAGTTTTTTAAACAAATATTTTATTTTATCTCAGTCCAGTATTTATTTTTTCTGGCTGGTTAGACTGTTTTAGTTTTGTTGCTATAAAATAAATGTTTCATTGTGAACATTTGTACTACTTTAGTTATCAAGGCAAGCTGACTTTATCCACAAGACCCTTCTTCATCAAATATAGTACCGTCTCTGGTCTGATGCTCACATCCGCCAGTGTTTACCCTGATTTTGTTAACTGGGTCCACCGATTTTATTCCTCTAGTGTTGTTTAGGGAAGGTTGGGATGAGATCAAGATGGGCTTGAGAACCAGAAACACCTAAATCTTCTCTTTACCCCTAGAACCCCTAATGAGTGTGTATCAGGCAGAGTAGGTCAGACCCTGGCCGAGGCCTTGAACTGCGATGGAAAGCTGTGATGAGCTATGGAAAGAACTCACCCCAGACCAGGTCGCCTTTGGAGTTTCCTTCCATTGCAGAGGAGTGGGCACTGCTGCCCCAAGTGTCTCTGGGCCTGAGCAGGGGTGGGCATTGGGTGGGTCAGCGTGAGGGAAGAGAAGCCCATCACTACAGAAGGCAAGGGAACACCGGAGAGGAGCCTGGTTCCCCCTAGAGGGAATCTTCATCATTTCTAAAAGAAAAAATGGTAGGTTCAGTCCCTCTGTATAGGTCCAGGACCACCACCCCACCCTTTCCCTCCCACAGATACCAACATTCTTGGATTCTCAGGTCCCGGATATAAAATGGTGGAGTAATTGCATATAACCTGTGCGTATTCTCCCAGATATTAAATCATCTCTGGTTACTTATAATACCTAGTATGATGTAAATGCCATGTAAATAGTTGTTATACAGCATTGTTTTTTAATCTGTGGGTCTTTTATTGCCTTTATATATTTGCTGCACTGCTGGTTGAGTCCACAGATACAGAGCCCACAAATGCTGAACTCACCGATACAGAGGCCGACTGTGTACAATTTCTTTTGTAACCATTTCCAACTCAGTCATTAGTTTTGTGAACTTGCCTTTCTCGTTGTTATTGAGAATCCTGTGTTCCTGATGTGCACTTGTTGCCTTCGCCCCCTTGCAGAGAAATCATAGACAACACCAGCAAGGAGAACGGGATCGACATCGTCATGGCCGACAGGACCTTCCACCTGATAGCGGAGTCTCCAGAAGATGCCAGGTGAGGTCTGCGCTGTCGACTTCGTCTTAACCACACCCTCCCTCGTGCGCAGACGTGAGCGTCACACAGCGCACTGTTCACCCTACTGGCTTCGAAAGGTTTTCATTGATTTTCTAGTTGGGTTTTTCTATTAGGATGGTTGAAGAACTGAGGATCCTAAGATACGTACTTGTCCCGTGGGGAATACTCCCGTCGGCAGATGTGTTCAAGTACAGCACCAGATGCAGGATTTCCAGCCTCATATGCCTCTAGACACACGCCTTGTTATCTCGGCTCAGACGCTCATTGTCACTAGCAGCATGTGCAAACTGAGCAGCTATATGAAGCTGAAAACCCACTCTCTGGAAGCTTCTGAGCTTTGAAAGGGGACAGCTTGTATTTGCATAAAGATCAAAGGAGCAGAGAGCATTAACTGGTGGCTGTTTAAATAAATGATAGTGCTACGGCCTTTGGGGGTTTTCAGGTCTCAATATTGAAGGATTCAATAGAAGAGCTATTACCTTACATAGAACTTACTATATTTCAGGCAATATTCTAAGTGATTCACGTATATTAACTCATTTAAGTCTCATGACGGTCCTGCAGGATAGGTATTAATATTATTACCCTTATCTGCATCTGCAGAACAGGCAACTGGGGTACAGAAAAAGGAGAGTGTAATTTGTAAGCCCAATTCAGTTGAATGGAGGTGTTAAGTGTCTCACGTTTCTTAAGGAGTTTTAATTTTTGACTAAGATTAGAGGAAAGTGGGGTCCTTCTTTGTCTAACCTTTCTGGACCTCAGGTTTCCATGTTGGAGTGCTGGGGAGACACAGCACAAAATTAAGGAGGATTGTTATTTGTTCTTCAGTGTGACGCATCACAAGGTCACATGGTGGATATGACATACCGGAGTGTCTGTCCCATTTGTTCCTGCTGCCTTGTGAGTCTGGAGGGTTATGTCTGAGGTGTCAGTCATCTGCTCTTAGCAACTCTAGGGAATATCTTTTGATTTATGAGGGTAACATCCAGTAGGCTATATTCTTCAATTCTCAGCCCATAGATCATTAGAACCTTCTCGTGAGTTCTCAGGACCTCTTGCTACCTCTTGCCCTTTGAATGTTTCTGGGTTGATACAACACCATGGTAGCAACGTTAAGGGTGAAGACACCAGAAAATAATTCTTCCCATGGGAGCAGACTAAAGCCCTGCTTGCACCCATAAATTCTAACACAAACTGGAAGAACAAGCAAACCTGGAATTACAGCCCATCATTCTGTCTGGGACTCCTAGAGACCACATGTAGTTTTTTGTGGTCTGGGGAATGCCCACAGCTTTTCAGCTGAATTATAGGCCCAGCATTTGGCAGCTGCCCTGTCTGTTTTGTGCTTTAATGAACCTGCTAAATTTAACATTCGCAATATTTGTCCAAGCACTTTTTCCACTGGCTAGTGGAACACATTTTTAAAAATATCTTTCAGATTCTGAGTTATACTTGATTCAGGAGAAGAAACTTAGAAATTTAAGAGATCTATACAGATTGAAAGTACAACAAATGTTATGCCTGTGTGTGTGTGATTCCATGTGACCTACATCTTCAATGTATGTGTTTTTCAATGTTTGATTTGGGATAGTTTTGAGCTTATCCCAGGACTGAAGTCCTGTCTTTTGGTTAACCAGAATTGTTGGAGCAAATTCATAATAAGATGTTTCCCCTGGTCTCCTGAAGAGTCTGTATATATTGAATATTTTCAAGCTCCTTCTGATCATATTTTTCTCCGAAAGGAATCACAGGAGATAGATTTTAGCACTTTGCTGTAAATAATGTACATGGCCTACCTTTATATATGTGCTGTTTTTTCACTTGAATATCCCATTGCATCCCAAATACCTTCCCTCTGCCTGAAATAGTGGGCATGTGTATATATGTCTTATAAGCTCCCACAGGAGAAGGACGCCCTAGCATCTCTCACGTTTGGTATCTCTCACATTTTGTAGTTGCTCAGTTTGTCAAGTAGTTAGAAACTTCATCCTGGGAATGTGTAGAAAATTAGACATCAAGTGGTCGTTCTGAGATGGTACTTGTAGCATTATTGACCTTCTTACTTTGAAATTTACTTTTTTTTTTTAAGTGACTGAATGTCCCCTAGGTTATAAATAGGATCTTCAATAAAGATTCTAGATATAAGTGTTTTAGGTAGAACTGAGGGTTTCCTTATTTGCTGCCAGTTTCTAAAGGAACTCCTCCTCATCATCATCAAACGTCTTTAAAGGTCTGTGGGACCTGGAGGGAAAGTTCTTCCATTGACCTAAAGTTGGAACATACGGAACTTTATAGATACTTTGGCTACTTTTTCTAGCTTTACTCCTTGGTTGTATAAAACTCACATTCACCGATGAGAATTAGGCAATTTAAAAGCAAAGGTGCTCAGAGGAGACGTCACTTCACAGAGGACGTGGAGAAGGGCGTGTTGTTTGCAGTCCAGGACGGCTGCTCCTTGACCGTCGGTTGCTCTGTCTTCCCCGCAGCCAGTGGTTCAGCGTGCTGAGTCAGGTCCACGCGTCCACGGACCAGGAGATCCGGGAGATGCATGACGAGCAGGCAAACCCGCAGAATGCCGTGGTGCGTGAGCGTGGCTGGGGTGAAAGGGGGCGGGGGCAAGAGAATTGTGATAGCGAGAAGGACGGGCTGGGAATTTCCAGTGTTTTTTATTAAGTAAAAGTATGATAAAGGAGACAGACGGGACCATTTGCGTTAAAAATCATACATGAAAACGGTAAATTATAAAAGGTTATAAGTAGTAATACTTGGTAATTCTCCTACCTCAAACTTCTTTTTTTTTTTGATGTCACCCTTTTTTTTATATTTCAGCGTATTATGGGAGTACAGATGTTTAGGTTACGTATGTTGCCCTTGGCCCCTCCCTTCCCCCCCCAAGTCCGAGTTTCAGGTGTGTCCATCCCTTGGATGGTGTGCATTGCACTCTTCCACCTCAAACTTTTTTTTTTTTTTTTTTTTTGTGACAGAGTCTCACTGTGTTACCTGGGCTAGAGTGCCATGGCATCATCCTAGCTCACCGCAATCTCAAACTCCTGGGCTCAAGCGATCCTCCTGCCTCAGCCTCCCGAGTAGCTGGGACTACAGGCATGCACCACCATGCCCGGCTAATTTTTTCTATGTATTTTTAGTTGTCCAATTAATTTCTTTCTATTTTTAGTAGAGAC